>SKCR01034548.1:0-83223 GCA_019454045.1 Zanthoxylum bungeanum
TATGCCTACTCTCTCTAGGCTCATCCTCCTTATCCCTGTTATAACTATGGCCACCCTTTTTAAGCGTAAGGAATTTCCTAAACTCTTTGCAAACAAGGCCAAATCATGATCCGTGAGGGTATCCTCATCACTAGACGAACCATGAATAACTTCTTTCGCGATCTTCATCGCTATAGTTTTGGGCTTTTGATACCCATGAAGTTTCTTATCATAAACCAGTAGTTTTCCTACGAGTTCATATAAATTAAGTTGATCGAGGTCATTGCTTTCCTCGATGGCGGTGATTTTGGGTAGGAATTTTTCAGGTAGTAATCTAAGGATTTTTCTAACTATCCTACTGGTAGGAATAGTCTCACCTAGGTTAAAACTTGAGTTAACAATGTCGTTAATCTCAGCATAGAATTCATCAAAGGTCTCATCATCTTTCATTTTTGCGACCTCAAATCTAGTGGCTAAATCCTGGAGTCTATTATTTTTAACAGACAGTGTGCCCTCATGCACAGTCTGCAGGATGTCCCAAGCATCATTGGCTATCTCACACATTGAGATTCTCCTAAACTCAACAGAACAAACAGCGCCATGTATGGCATTAACAGCCTTACTGTTCCTATTTCTAGCATCAAATTCGTCCTTGGTCCAGGTCAATTTGTCTTTAGGGGAAGAGACCCCATCAACAATAACAACGGGAGGTTTCCACCCGTTTTCAACAGTCATCCAGACCCTCTCATCTAAGGACTTAAGGAACGCATTCATGCGAACCTTCCAATGTAAATATTATGTGCCATCAAAAAATGGCGGACAATTCAAGGGTTAACTACGCTCCATAGTTAATGGGTCAAGGATCGAGTTCAGGCTCTGATACCAATTGAAAATTCGTGATAACCTAATGTTCTGACTCTATGCGGAATTAATCACAATTAATTGAGACAAGTCCTAATTAATGTGTCTATGGAAGTCAACAAGCAAACCACAATATAAATCAATAATATAAATTACGGAAAAGTAAATCAATCACACAAAATTCAACACACTAATTTTGGTGACGAAGTGGAAAACTCTTGTGAGTAAAAAATCACTCCGGGTATAGGCTACCACCCGAATCCACTATATAGAGAAAAACTTACAGTGATGGTCAAGACATATGGTGGAAACTCCACCGACTCAAGTACCTCAATACTGTAAGAACTCAAGGCAACTCCTCAAGCCCGCGACCCACGATTTTCTTCAAAACCTCTGAAGTCTCTGAGTAGATTGTATCACCAATGACGCCGAAACTCCGACTACCAAACTTCCTCATAAAGAACTATAAAGGATTAGGGAATTTGGGTTAAGTTGTATTGAAGGTTTAAAAAAAAAGGAATCACACCTTTAACAAAGAAGGAATCACACATGAAGATGAAGAGAGTCTTCAAGGTGGATTCAACAAAGGTTGAAAGCTTTGAGAGATTTTGGCTCAAAGGAAAAATGCTTCAACTCTCTGGGGATGGCAGCTACAAGTTTGTTTATATAGGTAGGGTGAAAAGCTAGGGTTTTCAAAGTGAAAATGGCCAAAAACGCGTTCAGATCGCAGTCGCGTTCGAACGCATACTAGAACGCTCCACGAACGCGCCCTTTCTGTGAAGACTCGTTCGAACTCCACTCGAACGCACAACGAACGTGAGCTCTCTGGAATGACCCCGTTCGAACGCACCAAGAACGTGCCTCGAACGTTTGCTCTCTGGAATGCTCCCGTTCGAACCCAATAGAGAACGTGCCACTAACGCCACACGTTCGAACCAAATAACGAACGCAGCACTAACGCAAATCGTTCGAACACTGCAACGAACGCACCACGAACGTATATTTGATGCATAGCAGCAAAAAACCAGTCCAATTGCACAAAGATCTTCACGATAAATTACAACTCAATTGAACTTGTTTTGTCACGGACACATGCCAATAAAAATGGAACTAACAATAGTGATAAATGTCACCATGTTATTTACCCTTATTTCTAATGAGGTTAATTTGGAAATTGGATCCCATATATAAAAGTGAAGTTCGTGTCTAGCGGGGAAACGGTAAGTGCAATTTGCTATTCTCTTGGTCATGAATTCGTTGTGAAAAATTTAAGGTTAAGGCTGCGTATGTATGGACTTTTCCCAGATCTTGTTTTTAACAGAAATCTTGTACACGGGGTATGACCCCTATACAAAAGTCAAGTTTGAAACTTATGATAACTTGTCATGGTCTTCTCATGAATTTAGGGGATCCTCAAGTTTTTTCGGGGTCTTAGACAAATAAATTTAATGAGGCCTTATTAAATTTATTTTTCCATCTAATTATATTTATATGAACTTTTTTTTAGATACTTTTGACTATTGTTAAAAGAATATTAACTTTTTTACATAAAGAAAATTAAAAAATTAATTTGTAATGTAGTAATAATAAAAAGTAATTAAAAAGAATAATATAATGATAAGATCTGAAAATTTGATGTTGTAATGATAATGACATATATTTATTTATAATTTTTCAGCAAAATGAAAAAATATTATATAATAGAGAATCAACATGAAAAATAATGAAAGAGCGAGTTTAATTAGAAATATATTATGAAAAAATCAAAGTATTTATTTGGAAATAACAAAAATTAAGGTAAAATGTATTAAAATAGAATAATTTAATAATTTTAATCACTCTACTATAATTAAATATTCAATTAGGAAAAAGATTGTTATTTTTTTGTATTAAAATCAATAGTAAAAGTCATCAATTATATATATATATATATATTATTTTATTTCTTATAAAATTATTATTAATTTTATAATATACTACTTAAATGTATGGATATAAATTTTTATGGGGTCTTACATTTCAGATGCGTCGAGCTACCTATAAATGAACTGGATTTAAATAATTGTGAGGGTGATAGATTTATATTAACATTAGATATAGATAGACTAGCTTGTTGTTGCGGTTTTATTTTCCAAAAAAAAAAAAAGAACAAAATATAGGTAACACTTACCAAATTAGGTTTAATCCGCCAAGTTAAAGCTATTATTCCACTAAATAAAGTCGTATATCAAAGTAAAAGTGCGTTATTCTAATTCTATCATGAACATCCCTTTATAAATGCATATAATCATAATGAAATACATAAAATATACATGAATCTTATAGAAAATTCAATATATCATAATCATTAATTTAAATACGTTGTAAATATCGAGATATGTGGAAATAAAACGTACCATAATATTGATTAAATTTAATATATTATGAAAATCCAATGTATTATAAATATTAGTTAAAGCGAGGACTTGATATGAATATTAATTAAAATGAGGACTTAAATATAATTTTATCCCCTAATTTGTCTGGTGCCATGTAAATACAATGTAATATAGATATTAATTAAATTCAATGTATTATAAATATTAATTAAAGCGGTGATTTAATATAAATATTAACTAAAATGAAGACTTAAATATAATTTTGCCTCGTAATTTCTCTGGCGACACGTGACAGTATCAGAAGAGATATGAGTCAGAAATATATGGAAATATGATATGATATGATAATATATGGAAATAAGTAACCTTGTGAGTCCCTAGAATATATCCCTATTCTTTTGGAAATATGTTCTAAAATTGATCTTGATCAATAATAATACTATATAAATATAGAGAGAGAGAAGTTTCAACAAATGATCCCTTAATATATATATATATATATATAATCATGTGCATTAATGGTACACAATAAGTTATATATATGATCAAATTGGATGGTTGTGATTTTATACCAATGAAACCCTATTGTCCCATCATCTTGTGTAGAATCATCAGATTTCCTGTACAGGATTAAAAAAATTTATAATCTTATTCTCATTTGTTCATATATATCAAACAGTCCCAGTGTGATCAGTGATCTTATATATATATATGTTGCTTGTCCTATTTTGAAGCATTTACTGGGAACATAAGAAGCAACAGGTCACAGTTTTTTTATTTACCTGGTTAGTAGCTTCAAAGTTCCAATTTCCCTTTTCATCATCCTGGCCACAGCTTTCTCCATCTCCTTTGTGCTGAATTGGAGGAAACTGGGCCCACTGGAAAATCGTCAAACATGACCAAAATTTAGTTCAAAAAATTTTTTCCCTTCATTTAATTTTCTTTTTGTTGATATTTTCTCATGTTTTGGCCTGTTGGTTTTTAGAGCCTTACATTTTTGGCAGCAGTACTGAAGGCTTCCTTGTGAGCCATTTTTGGATTTTTAGTCTTCAGCCTTCTGATTTCTTCCCTGCAAATGAAAATCTACATGAGAGTTCCTATGTATGTATCTTGTAAATCATAATAATGAATCTTGTAAGCTAAGTTACAGTTACTTGATGAAACGGTTATAAGCTGATGGGGGTCTTTGTCTCTTCTCAGGCGCTGTAACAAAATCCAACATGATTAATTACTTGATTACCAATCTGAATCAAGCAATAATTTCCACTAAATTATTAATTACAAGATTGGAATACGTTTGTTAACGACGTGATTGATCACACTGAGTGCATCTTCTTCTTCATTTTCTGAAGAGGTCAAGATTGAAGGGCTAAATCTGTTGAACGCTTTCTTATCAGCTTTCCCTTCTTCTTTAGGCTATAAAGAAACAAATAAAGGGTATCAAAGACATTGAAAAGGGCAACTGAACCCTGGAAAACAGCATACATCAAGAGTTCGGGACCTTCCCCAAACCCTGCTTATAGTGGGATCCTAGTCCACACTATAACGGGATCCTTAAATGTCTATTGAAAAAAATATTATGAAGCATATCAAATTTAGATACCTGATGATCTTGGCTAAGAGAAGCTAGAAAATGAAGAGGAACAAATGAAGCTTTCATTATGTTAACAGAGAGGAGGCTTGTGCAGTGGCCACATCTCACTGTCGCGACCATGGACCTGTTGCTACATGGGACACTCACCTGCATATATTTTCAAAAGCAGCACCTAATAATATTTACAAAACCAACAACAAACAAGTAGATTTGGTACATAAAATATTGAAATAATTATGCAATATTAGTTGTTACAAGTAAAATAGAAGAGCAGAAACCACATTGCAGATAGCATAGTTGTTCAGGGAGATCAAACAAATGGTTGAGTGCAGACATGTTGTGTTTTGTTTGATCATTAATTTGTCTGAGAAAGAAAGGGCTACCAACAAAAGACAATGTGAGGGTGGAGGGGATGTGGGTCTTGTAATTGAAGAGAGATTTATAGATCTTAGAGTACAGTTAATAATAATTGGTTCAGTAGATTTTTTTTTTTTTTTTTTACAAAACAACATCTAATTATCCTAAAATGTACTGCTCTTATTGTTGTCATTTACCCAAAAAAACAAGTACTTATATTGATTTAAGAATGTTTTAAACTCCTACAGCTACAAAGTGAAGTTATTATTTAACCTTTTACATAAAAATGATGAAAAAATTATCAAACACTTGGGGCAAGGTCGGCCTTGGCATCCTTCGGGGCCTAATTTTATTTTTACCATTTTAGAGGAATGGGAAACTTCTAGAAAGGTGTATAGAGAGAAGGTAAAGAGGCATCTCAGGATTGTCTTTCCTGAAACAGAGTAAAAAATAATTGACCATATGAGATCTCTGTTCATGTTATTTACTTTGAAGCTCTCACTAGCTCTTAGCAATCATCTATTTTTTCCAATTTCCATTGACTCTGTTTGCTGACTCTTTTATCAAGTCTTGCCCTTTACCCATGTGCTTGCATGTGAACACAAGCTTAATTTTTTCCAGTCTCTCCATAGATTAAAAGCTCAAAAAAAAATGAAACTTAGATGAAGATTGATTATGAATTATGATGCAAAAATGAGTAAATTGAAAAATAGCTTACTTCATCTTGAAGACTGACTGTAATGAATGATTGTTTTGATCCTAAATTATTGAACATAATAGTACAAAAACTATGTACACCAATGTAATCTCAAATTCACATGCAATAATCATCTTGATCAAGTTTTATTTTAAAGGTACCAGACTTTTTGATATAAGTAGGGTTTGTGAATGGTCATGAAATTATTCTTTTTTTCACATAAAAACTATTTTCATAATTTAAATCCGTGATCTAAGTAATGATTAGTCCTTAATGGGTGTGGCTTGGTAGTGTAGGGTTCAGGATCTCACATTGAGGTCCTGGGTTTGAATCCAGATAGTGCGTTTCTTATAAGAGTCTATGACAGTCGAAGGTTTTACCTGCTCCGCTTAAGCCCGGAAGAGATGGTTTGGCGACGGAATTTCCAACGATTCCAAAAATAAAAATAAAAATAACACTTATGAAGTATTATTGCTTACAACTAACGTGACAGAATCTAGCTAGGCTCTGGGTTGTCCTATTATACAATGTATAGAAGGGACCAGCTGGTAGCATGGTGCCAATAAGGACCACTCATATATTGAATATATGATGGGAAACGAACATGTGACATGTTAGGAGGAATCCGAATGCACAGACAAATTTTATCATTTATATTTAGTAAGTTTTCACATCCCAAATTATATTGAACTGTAAATAAATCGAGTCATTCAAGAACAGTTTGAGTTCTAATCATATTTAGTTTGATTTAAAATCGATTTGTTTAATAAATGAACTACTTGAATTCGAAAATAATAATTCGATTATTAAACGACAATAATAATTCGATTATTAAACGACACATACTCGCAAAAACTCAACCCAACTCATTTTTTACTCGTGAATATTATTCAAAATACACTCTGACTCAAATCGTATATGCACCACTCGACTCGATATTATTTTTATATATAGGTCATACAATCGAATTCGGTAAGGAATTTATTTAAATTTTGAAGAAAATAAAAAAAAAATTCAAAAAATTGAAAATTTTAAATACAAACTTGACCAACTCAACTCGTTTAATAATCGAATTTGAATCGAACTCGATCCCAATATTTTATTTATTTATAAATCAAATAACACATGTAAAATAGCGATCCGAGCTCTAAACACGACTGGGTTGTGTACATCCCTAATTGAAGTCAAATTTTCACCTTGAATTTGAACCAGCTGTGATGTCATCTCAACTCTCAAGGCTTTTGGTTCAATGTCCTTTATAGTCCCAATTAAAGTAGCGATGTGAAGAAATTTGGGAAGGTTACTTAATTAACGCTTTTAAATATAATATTAAAATATCTCAAATAATTTTAACTTAGATCCGAACCAACACTAAAATCCATCTGGTTTCATGGAATAAAAGCTTTAGTTGCTGGAAAGTTGATGGGTAAACACCAGAAATTAGTGGATAACATTATTAGCTCACAAGTAACATTTGTATGCTAAAACTTTTAGAGCTTATTATTTAGTAGCAAAGGTATGTAATGACTGAGTTTTGGCATTCTGAGCTGCCAAAAACGAAAACAAACACACCCATATAAAAAATAAGCAACGATAATATAAAAATTCACACTAGATACGCTAAATACATGTTCCTAAAATTATTTATTCTTTGTTCCATTACTTGCTGCTTCACACACCTAGTAAGTAAAGTAACCAACAAATATGAAGTATTAAGCAAGAAGGGCAATGTAGATCTAAAACTACCAAAAGCAAAAATGTCACAGAAGCAGAGCCTAATTTGAAGCTAATACTGAATGTGAATCAAAGTCAGCAACTTCCAACACGGTTGAAGATTACAAATAAGGATAATAGCATGAATTCAAATGAACTACCAACTTATCACCTAGTAAGACAAAGTCTAAAAGACTAAAACAAGCTTGGATAGCTCTCTATGAAATTTGTCCCCAAATGAACTACCAACTCATCAGATACCAAGTTAAAATCAATCACATTAGTACCTAATTTAACTTAAATTATTTGATCATCTGAAATTGCAACAGACAGCCGCATCCCCAAACAGAGCGCCATTATTGGCACAAGGTTGCTCCTCCAATCATCCACCATCATCTATGCCAATGCGCCATCTTGGCATAAATGAACAGTGCCATGCAAATTTGGAGTGGCACTGTAGGAATAGCTCATTGCATTTTTTTTGTTGCCTGTAAACAATGGATTTTAAGCTTTAAAAAAAATATATTCTGGTTTCGAGTAGAATTTGAAGTAATGGGTAGGGATGTGCACGGGTCATGGGTAGGGACTCACCCACCCAAACCGCAAATAGTGCAGGTTGGGATTTTTCCCAACTCGACCTGACCCACACAACCCACCCGCATGTCAACCCGTGACAATATGGTTGCAAGTTGAGAAAAATTCCCAATCCGCAAGAGTCGCAAGTTGACCCAGAAGAAGGGTTGGGTTTGCACGCCCCTAGTAATGGTTGGGAGGAGTGCAAGATTTCACTTTGGCAGTGTGGCTGCTCTTTACTCTAGCAAGCTAAGCAGAAATTCAATAATAAGTCTGAGGAATGAATATTCGCCATGGCCAAATGACAGGCAGCCGTGACATTTTCCTAATACTTCGCCCAAACAGGAGTATGCAATAGCCAAAAAAAGCACAACACTGATGAATATCATCCAATAAAAAGTAGTTTCATCACATGAGTACGAACATCCATTTTTACAAAACATTCACTAATATGATCAATAATAATCAACATAAAGACATGAGTATAAAAACTATATACAACTACCTCATATACTCATCTAAAAACTAACCAAACAAGAGCCTTCTTCCACAAGGTGAGGTCTTCTTCATGAAGAATCCTTTGACGCAATTGTACTCTATCCAAAATAATTGTTCCATCAAGCGTCTCTATATTGTTTATGTTAGTGTCAACTTGGGTCTTCTATTCTAAAATGTGCCACCTAGGCGTTTAGGCTTGACAGCCTATGGCCGCCGCATCAAGCCCCAAATTATTGGGGCTTGGCGTTCGTAAGAATGAGCAGCATTTTCCGCCATCTGGCGAAATTTCAGTGAAAATCGTCACTGAACGGCAGTTGACCGATGCAGAATTTCAAAATGATGTTTTTCCGGCCGGATATTACACCATAACCTTAATTTTACAAATCAACGCTCTAACTCATCAATTTCAAAAAAAAAAAACCCAATTTAAAACATAAATCCTAATTTCTTCAATTTCTATTAGTTTCTCATCAAATTGGCCCTCTATATATCTTCCTTGTTACTCAAACAACATTTCCCTATGATTAATTTGTTTAAATCACACCAAACCTTAAACCTAATTATGGAAATACCCAATTTTCGAATAATTTCCTAGGCCCTGCTTAGGTGCTGGTTCGCAGCGTGACTAGCACTTAGCGCGTTTTTATAACATTGCTATTTACTCTCCTTTTTCTAACCAGGGAACTTAAAGTTGTGCATTTTCTCATTTTCTTTCAATCAGTGCCACATCTAATTTTTTCATCTCATATAACCATCTCAAGTAAGAAAAAAACATAAATTTTTTTTTTAAAAGCTTTCCTACCAACATTCTTATCATTACCTTTCAACATTTCTCTCAACTAATTTTCAAACTAAAAACACAAACCAACACATCCAACAAATTTCAAAATAAATCATATACACTCCTGTGTAATCTATAGATTTCCAAAACCAGTCACAAGGTTTATAATAATTTCTTAACATAAAGTACTCTAATTCCGGATTAATACTTCTTTCACAACAATCATCACCAATATTATTCACCACACTACTCTAGTCCTAAATAAAATTCAATATAAAACATGTAATTAAGCTGACATCAATGAAACAATGCATCGACCAAGTATAAATCATAAAAGATACATAGATTAAAATTTAAAACAGATACCCATTTGAAGCAAAACGCTCCAGCAGAAGTATATAGTTAAACAAAAATTACGAAACAAAAACTAAATTACGAAACTGAATTTTTAAAAAAAATCCATATAGTAATTAATAATAACAAAACAACCACCTTTCTCAATCAATCACCGCCAGCCTTCTGGTAAACATAAGTGAGTCCGCACTTGCCGCAGTAGTGCCTGTCGAAGTGGTTAGCCATGAAGGTCCCGGCCCCACACTCAGCATTCGGACACTCCTTCCTCAGCCTCTGGACCTTTCCGGAATCATCGACCTTGTAAAACTGCAAGACGGCGAGCTTGACCTTCTTCTTCTTGTGCTTGATCTTCTTGGGCTTGGTGTAGGTCTTCTTCTTACGCTTCTTGGCGCCACCGCGGAGGCGGAGGACGAGGTGCAGTGTCGACTCCTTCTGGATGTTGTAATCGGCTAGGGTTCTGCCGTCCTCGAGCTGCTTTCCGGCGAATATGAGACGCTGTTGGTCCGGTGGGATTCCTTCCTTGTCTTGGATCTTGGCCTTGACATTGTCGATGGTGTCTGACGATTCGACCTCTAGGGTTATGGTCTTGCCCGTTAGGGTTTTAACGAATATCTGCATAGCTGCAGATGAAATGAAGAGACGGCGAAGTTCTGGCGAAATGAAAAGGTTGCTGTGGAGAGTGGCTTATATAGTGTGTCTTTTAGGGTTTGAGAATTTGGAGACTTGTTTGTGGCACGTGGATCATTAACAAACGGCGTCGTATGCATGTGCGGATTTGTAGATCTAAGCCCAATCCTATCACGGGCTTGGAGGCCCAACGTATTTGACACCCATACTTTTAAAAACCATACAAAATGTTAAAATGTTCAAGTGAAACGGTACCGTGTGGGCGAACTCAAAATATCAAAAATGAGTTTGCCTTGAATTGAAGCTTGGCTCTTATCTCTCTCACTTGACAGTTGTTTATACTCTGAGCTTCAATGGCGATTCTAGCTTCGCTTCCAGGCAGTAACCTCTTCTCTTCCCTTCCATCAACTCCACCTCCAAGGGACCCCACAACGCCACCGCCATCCACGTCACAGCCTATTCCCGTCCCTAAATACCCCCCGAAAAAAATCAAAACAAACCCCCCAAAACCGAAATTCAAATCCGAACCCGAACCGGCCTTCAAACTCCCTCACCGTCAAACGCGGTACTACAAGCCCGTCAAACCGGGAGTTATCGCATCGGACGGTGACCGCAATGTTAGAATCAGTGAGTCCGGCGTGTCCTATAAGCTCCCGGGGGCTCCATTCGAGTTCCAATACAGTTACACAGAGACTCCACAAGCGAAACCCTTGGCAATTCGAGAACCGGCTTTCTTGCCTTTCGGTCCGCCCACAATGCCGCGTCCTTGGACCGGAAAACAACCGTTGAAAAAATCAAAGAAAAAGATTCCGCTCTTTGACTCGTTTAACCCACCGCCGGCGGGCGTAAAAGGCGTGAAGCACGTGGAAATGCCGGGGCCGTTTCCGTTTGGGAAGTATCCACAGGAAGGGAAGACGAGAGAGGAGATACTTGGCGAGCCGTTGAAGAGGTGGGAAATTAGCATGCTTGTTAAGCCTCTTTTGAAGGATAATCGTCAAGTTAATCTTGGAAGAGATGGATTGACTCATAATATGCTGGAGCTTATACACTCCCATTGGAAACGACGTCGTGTAATCAAAATCAAATGCAAAGGTGTTCCTACTGTTGATATGGATAATGTTTGCCGCCATCTTGAGGTATTATTATTTTATTTGCTTGTTTGCTAATTGTAAGTTATCAGTTTTAGTTCCTTGACAAGTTAAATTGCAATGTGCTACTGTTTTATCATTTCTAGTATTAAATTTATCGACATGTAAGCTCAAGTTTAATTTTTTTAATGTCAGGAAAAAACTGGGGGGGAGATCATTTTTCGAGTTGGTGGTGTGGTTTATCTTTTCCGTGGCAGAAACTATAACTATCGCACTCGTCCTCAGTACCCACTGATGCTCTGGAAACCAGCCGCTCCTGTCTACCCAAAGCTTATCCAAGAAGCCCCTGGAGGATTGACAAAAGATGAAGCGGATGAGTTGCGGAGTAAAGGGAAATCTCTCTTGCCTATTTGTAAATTAGGTGAGCTACCCACCACTAACTCTTCCAAATGTTCTAACTGTTGTAACTTGTGTTTCTTGACTTCATCCATGTCTTTTTTGTATTATGTTCGTTTTGAACAGCAGAGAAATATAATTTTTGAAAACACTTTGATGTCCTAATTAGTCATTTTCTTTTGTCGTTTTTGAAAGCACTTGGATGTCCTAATTTACTTCTCTGATAGTTAATGCGTTCAAGAAGTTAGAATTAAAGTGCCGCTGGCATGAACCATCCCCAAGTCCTAAATATTCCTTTCAAATCATGCTGAGAACATGGTGGTTTGGATTGGTTCATATTTAACTCTTGACGTGTGAATTTAATTGTAACATCTGACACATATACACAAATTATGTGTTACATCAATTTTTAAGTTCATTTCATGATGATTGATTTGCATGCCTGTGCCACCAATTCAGCTCATTCTTTAATTTTCTATTACTCATACCTGTGCTTTCCTGCGGACTTTTAAATGCATCATTCTGTTTAATCTTAAAATTTCTTTTACTTATTGGTTTAGGAATTGATTTTCTTTTTGCACATTGCAGCGAAAAATGGAGTGTACCGTACCCTAGTGAGAGATGTAAGGAATGCTTTTGAAGGAAGTCCATTGGTGAAGGTTAACTGCAAAGGGATGCATGCTAGTGATTACAAGAAGTTGGGTGCTAAGCTTAAGGTCTGTGTACAGTTTTATTTATATCTGAGTGTTGGAAATTCTTCTAATATTATTAGGATGGATATGTCTTTTGGATGGGAGGGGGTGCATGGGAGGGGTATAACCCTTTGGAGGGTTGCACCCCAACCCAAGGGGTGCCCTTAAGGCACCATTCCATGCCTTTATAAAGGAGGCTCCTTGTCCAATTCCAGATATAGAAAAAGCATCTGAATTTCTTTGAGTCAATTTCCATTGTTTTAAAAGAGAGAGTTCCACCATATTCCAAGTTCAAACACTTGTTAAGGAGTGCTTCTTGAACAATAAATATTAAAGGAATCCTGAGAGAACGTTGGCCATTTTGAATCCGTAGAGCACCAGAGACGGAGGCTAATAAGTTCTTAAGGACACAGAATCATCTCGACTTAGACAATTTAAATCAGATTTTTCGAGTTCTTAAAATTCTAGGGTTTGCATGTTAGATCTACTTTTGAATTTTGTGGTTTGATTGTTTAAAAGCATGTTAAATTGATGTTTAATGACACTAAACATATAACAATCTTAAGAACTTATTATTTTAGTGTTGTTAGATAGTAATTCGCATGTTAAGTTAGAAAATTTTCTGGAAAATTCAGTCTGTGCGTGAAAAATACGTAGGGCGTTCGAACGCCCGATGAACGCGAAGGCAAAAATCTGAAATTTCGTAAGAACGTTCGAACGCGTATTCAATTGCAACTCAAACGCAAACTCTCTGGAATTATTTCGTTCGAACGCGTTCTCGAACGCTATACGAAAATGAACTCTCTGGAACATTTCGTTCGAACGCGTTCTCGAACTTAACACGAACGTACACACACTGGACAGTCTCGTTCGAACGTAGATACGAACGCGACACTAACGAATTTGTCCTGGATCTGTTATAAACTGCAAAGACTTAGATTAATTCAAGTATTAATAATATTAACTTAGTAAATCATATACTGAATCACAATAATCTTGGTAGTATAGATTTAAGTTATTATTAGGTTGTTCAATTATCACAAGCATACACATAGTGATAAAGTTGAAAACTAATCGTATGTTGCATACTTGGTTGAGAGTTTAAAGTGTAATTTTACACAAGTAATTCCATCCAATCTTGATTGACACATACACATATCTACACATATCGTATATTGTATTGTAAAATTGAAAGTGTGTTACTAAGTTTTGAATTGCTAAGAGATTCTATTGAGAAAGTTTTAAAGGATATTGTGTCAAAAAGACGATAATAGCCTAAGTGGTTAGGGACTTAAGTGGTTACTCCGGACCCCCCTCGTCCTCTGGGAATATTCCGTTATTTACTTTTCATAAGAAACTTTAGTCGAAATTCAAGGATTTGTGTTTATTGGTACTACTGTCCAATAGAACAACGAGTGGACACTTGGTATATCACTTTGAACAAGATCGTTTGTTGATCGTTGTGCAATTTGTCTTTTGTAGACTTACTGACCCTGTTGGTTTTTCCAGTTACACATGGCTAGCGAAAACATCACAGTACCGGTCTCTCATGGAGAAAAGCCGGAAAAGTTTGGTGGGACAAACTTTAAACAATGGCAGAGCAAAATGTTGTTCTACCTGACAACTCTCCAGTTGACTAATTTCCTCAAAGATCCTCCAGGTCATGTGGAGGGCGAATCAGAAACAGCTAAGGAACTGTGAGAACAAACATGGTCGTCTGGAGACTTCCTGTGCAATAACTACTTTTTGGGTGGACTTGACAATACCCTGTACAATATGTACCAAGGCATGTTTTCTGCGAAGATTCTATGGGAATCTCTCGAGAATAAATATAAAACCGAGGATGCCGGTCAAAAGAAATTTGTCGTGGGTAGGTTCCTGGACTACAAGATGTTAGATTCAAGAATGGTGATGTCTCAGTTGGGTGAACTGCAGTTGATCATTCATGAAATACTGGATGAAGGTATGAAACTCTGTAAGATGTTTCAGGTTGCACTATAATTGAAAAGTTGCCTCCATCATGAAAGGACTTCAGGAGCTATCTAAAACACAAAAAGAAGCAGATGAGCCTTGAAGACCTTGGAGTTCGATTGAGAATTGAGGAGGACAACAGGATGTCTGAGAAGGCCAGCTACAAGACTATGGAGTCTAAGGCCAACATCATTGAGGGTGTGAAGGGTAGCAAGAAGAGAAAGAATAGTGGAGCTGATTCTTCCCAGGCTAACTAGAAGTTCAAGGGGAAATACTACAACTGTGGAAATAGCGGTCATATGGCAAAGGACTGCAGAAACAAGAAGTCTCAGGACAAGGGCAAGAAAAAGAAGAATGAGGCCCATGTCACTGAAGACGAGCAGCTGACTGATGAGATCTCTGAGATGAACCTATCAGCAGTGGTAACCGAAGCCAATATAGTTGGGAATCCAAGAGAATGGTGGGTAGACACTGGGGCTACTCGTCATATATGTGAAGATAGCAAGATGTTTTCCTTGTATCAGAAGGTCGATGGCGGCGATCATCTGACAATGGGAAACTCGTCTACCTCTCAAGTGGTTGGACAAGGCACAGTGGTTCTGAAGATGACATTCGGAAAGGAGCTTACATTGAAGAATGTACTGCATGTTCCAGATATTCGGAAGAATTTGGTCTCGGGCTCTCTCCTTAGTAAGACTGGTTTTAAGCTTGTATTTGTTTCTGATAAATTTGTAATGACTAAGAATGATATGTATGTAGGAAAATGATACCTCACTGAGGGCCTTTTCAAACTAAATGTAATGACTGTCAATCGTGCTATTAATAAAGCTAAAACTTCTGCTTATATTATTGAGTCACAAAATGTATGGCATGAGAGGTTAGGACATGTTAATTATGATACAATGCGTAAATTAATTAACATGGACCTTATACCTAAATTTGCAATTGATAGCCAACATAAGTGTGAGGCATGTGTTGAAGAAAAAATGCATAGAACATCATTTCATTCCATAGAACGCAGTTCTGAACCCTTAGAACTTGTACACACTGACGTGTGTGACATGGATATTGTGCAAACAAGAGGCGGTAAAAAGTACTTTGTCACTTTTATCGATGATAGCACAAGATTCCGTTATGTGTATTTGCTGAGGAGCAAAGCTGAAGCTATTGAGAGCTTTATACACTATAAGAACGAAGTTGAAAATCAACTTGGCAAAAAAATCAAAAGAATCAGGAGTGATAGAGGTGGTGAATATGTTTCACCGTTCGGTGAATATTGTTCTGTGCACGGAATTATTCACGAAACCACTACTCTTTATTCTCCTCAACAAAACGGGATTGCTGAGCGCAAAAACCGAACATTGAAGGAAATGATGAACTCCATGTTGACAAGTTCTGGTTTGCCCCCAGAACTTGTGGGGGGAAGCCTTGCTTTCCGCGAACTACGTTCTAAACAAGCTTCCTCACAAAAGATTGGACAAGACACCATATGAGTTGTGGAAATGTCACGTACCTTCCTACAAATACCTAAAAGTGTGGGGGTATATTGTCAAAGTAATGGTTCCTAAACCTAAGAAGGTTAGAATAGGACCTAAAATTGTTGACTGTATATTCATTGGATATGCTCGCAACAGTAGTGCGTATCGATTCTTGGTACACAAGTCTGAGATTCCTGACATGAATCCGAATATGATAATTGAGTCAAGGAATGCGATATTTTTTGAAGAGACGTTTCCTTGTAAGGAAAGACAAAGAACAGAGTCACTCAAATGAAAGTTTGATAATGTCGAAGACAGTGATCAGGCTGACCAAGAATCAGATAAACGTGCAAACGTTGAGACAATCGAGCCTAGACGTAGCAAAAGAGCTAGAACGTCTAAGTTGTTTGGTCCCGATTTTCTGACATACTTGTTAGAAAATGAGCCTCAAAGCTATAAAGAAGCAATGTCTTCACCAGAGGCCCCTCTGTGGAAATAGGCTATTAACAGTGAGATTGATTCAATCCTACAGAACCATACTTGGGAGTTGGTTGATCTTCCTCCAAGTTGTAAGCCACTGGGCTACAAATGGATTTTCAAACGGAAGATGAAAACGGATGGATCAATAGATAAGTACAAGGCAAGACTTGTCATAAAAGGTTATAGACAAAAGGAAGGCCTTGATTACTTTGACACCTATTCACCAATGACTCGTATCACATCTATAAGAATGCTCATAGCCATAGCAGCTATATTTGGTCTTGAAATACATCAAATGGATGTAAAGACGACATTCTTGAATGGTGAATTGGATGAAGAGATTTACAAGGAACAACCAGAAGGGTTTAATGTTCCTGGACAAGAACAGAAGGTATGCAAACTTGTAAAATCCTTGTACGGATTAAAACAAGCACCTAAACAATGGCATGAGAAATTTGACAAAGAGATGTTGTCAAGTGGGTTCAAAACCAATGAGTGTGATAAGTGTGTGTACACCAAATCAACTCAAAAAGGATATGTCATTGTGTGTCTCTATGTAGACGATATGCTGATAATTGGTAGTAATCATGAAATGATTCAGTCTACCAAAAACGTGTTATCCAGCAGATTTGATATGAAAGATTTGGGAGTAGCTGATGTGATCCTAGGAATTAAGATTTCTAGGACATCAGACATATATATATTATCTCAGACTCATTATATTGAGAAGATACTTGAGAAATTTATCAAAGGGGATCTAAATGTGGCTAGAACCCCTGTGGATCTAACTCTTCATCTATCAAAGAATACTGGCTCAGGCGTATCGCAATTAGACTACTCGAGAATCATCGGAAGTCTGATGTATCTCACGAATTGCACACGACCTGATATCGCTCAAGCTGTGAACCGGCTCAGCAGATACATGAGCAATCCAGGACATAACCACTGGAAAGCAATAGTAAGAGTTTTGAGGTATCTGAGAGAAACTTCAAAATATGAGCTACATTACGAGAGATATCCTGCTGTTCTAGAGGGATACAACAATGCTAACTGGATATCTGATACAGTGGATTCCAAATCTACGAGTGGATTTGTTTTCACACTTAGTAGTGCGGCCGTGTCATGGAAATCCTCGAGGCAAACATGTATTGCCCGGTCTACTATGGAATCAGAGTTCATAGCGTTAGACAAAACAGCGGAAGAAGCAGAATGACTTCGAAACTTCCTGGAGGATATTCCTAGTTGGCCCAAACCGGTGCCAGCGATAAGCATACATTGTGACAGCCAATCGGCTATTGGGAGAGCCCAAAATACAATGTATAATGGTAAGTCTCGACACATACGTCGGAGACACAATACCATACGTCAACTGCTCTCAAGTGGCATAATATCGATCGATTATGTTAAGTCTGAGGAAAACCTAGCGGATCCACTAACTAAAGGTTTACCTAGAGAGCAGGTTGAGAAGTCATCGAGGGGAATGGGCTTGAAGCCTATAAATTAAGAATTGTCACTGTGGAAACCCAACCTAGTTGACGCCTGACTGGAGATCCCAAGATCTAGGTTCAAAAGGGACAACTGAAACTTTGTGCAATTCAAAACAAGCACTGAAGAGTTTTGTACTCTTACCCATTCCGATAATGACGCCGAGTGCTGTCTGTCTAGGTTAGGATAAGCTAAGACTTTTAATGATCACTATATTAGGAGATGAGTCCTAATGGGGGTAAAGGCAGATTACCTCTTCATAGTAGATCACCTATTTCAAGTAAGAAGTGAGGCCGCTTCCATGAGATTTTACAGGCTGATTTCCCTAAAGTGCTTGATGAATCCAGGACCGCTGTTCAGGGCCGAAATGAACACAACCGTAGAACGGGAAAATGGTCGAATTAAAGCTGTGTGTTGGCAATTGTCTTGGTTTACACTAACGGCAGAACAGTTCAAGACTATGGGTCACTGGTTTGCCAAGTAAATCCGATTGTCATTCACTAGGAAATGTTCAAGGCGAAAGCTACCTATTTCGATGCAGCTTTAGTTCATGGTAACTCTCTCAAGTGTTTGCATGAATATTTGAAGAATTGTGGGGGATTGTTGGAAATTCTTCTAATATTATTAGGATGGATATGTCTTTTGGATGGGAGGGGTATAACCCTTTGGAGGGTTGCACCCAAACCCAAGGGGTGCCCTTAAGACACTCTTCCATGCCTTTATAAAGGAGGCTCCTTGTCCAATTTCAAATATAGAAAAAGCATCTGAATTTCTTTGAGTCAATTTCCATTGTTTTGAAAGAGAGAGTTCCACCATATTCCAAGTTCAAACACTTGTTAAGGAGTGCTCATTGAACAAGAAGTATCCAAGGAATCATGAGAGAACGTTGGCCATTTCGAATCCGTAGAGCACCAGAGACGGAGACTAATAAGTTCTTAAGGACAGAGAATCATCTCGACTTGGACAATTTAAATCAGGTTTTTCGAGTTCTTAAAATTCTAGGGTTTGCATGTTAGATCTACTTTTGAATTCTGTGGTTTGATTGTTTAAAAGCATGTTAAATTGATGTTTAATGACACTAAACATATCACACTGAGTTCCTTCACTATATATGTAACAGGGTTTATGTGGCAAATCCTTACCTATTAAAGTTAAAAAGAAATATTAAATGGCACTGAAAGGAATGGCAAATATATGCAGCTACTGTACAAGGGTAGAAGTATTATTGACATTGTTTGGAGGTGCTTTATGTTTTGAATTCTTTACACTTTCCCTAGTAGTTTGGGTATCATGTTCTGGTCTCCAACCTTTTCCCATTTGGTCAGGAATTGGTTCCCTGCGTGCTATTATCTTTTGACGATGAACAGATATTGATGTGGAGAGGAAAAGAGTGGAAATCAAGATATCCGAAACCTCCTAAATTTTCAATTCCAGTTGACCTTGACATTGATGGGGATACGGGTGGTTCAGGTATGCATTCAAGAGAACTGGAATCGTCTCTCAAGCATAATTTATATCCAGTAAAGCTTCATTTGAATAACCATTAGTCTTCTAATGATTCAGATGGGAAGGCACTTGACTTTGGCCAGTATAAGTTTCCTAATGGTTAATGTAATTCCCAAGTATCATGTTGGAGGTTTTATTGCAGAATAGATGACGACAGTATTGTTGCATGTAGTTAACAGTTAGTGTGCATCATTGAAGTATGTAGGGCCCAGCATACACGGTGTAATCAATGGTGCATTTCATATGGAAAAATGGATTTGGAAGACCAACTAAGCCAAATTTAAAAAAGAAGGAAGCTTCTGCTGAGCATTAGAATTCATGGAAGGAAACTAGGGAACTGCTGGTTGGAAAATGTTAAAATTTCCCTTATCAAATGTTGCAGTAAAAGCTGTTTCCTGGAAATTTCATGCCCTAGAGCTATATCTCATTGACTATTTTTGAAACCAGGGAGCTAGTCATTTGCAATCTCTTTTTTGTATCTATTCGAGTTTAAAAAATTTACAAATTGGAGGATCAGATGATTTGTAATTACTATTTTACCATTAGAAAAGGTTACATAGTCATGATGTGTTGCTCCCTTCTTTTCTCTGTCAAATGGTGTTTTCAAATATTCTTTCCAGCACAAGAGGACTGATCTTGCCCATAGTAGTACTTGACATTTCTGCTCTAAGTTCAGTCCAGCATTCAATTCGCTCACCACTGCTTAATAATATTTTAACGTGATTGATGATTAATTCTATTCTGTTGCAATCAGTTTTTCATCTATTTTCCATTATGCTTTTCAGGGACGCCTACTGATGACCCCAGCCAAGGAACTATCAGATCAAGTCCTAAGATGATATCCCTTTGGAAGCGCGCAATTGAATCAACCAAGGCATTGTTGCTGGATGAGATTAATCTTGGTCCTGATGACCTTTTGAAGAAGGTTGAAGAATTTGAGGGCATTTCGCAGGCAGCAGAGCACTCCTATCCTGCATTAGTTTTATCGAGTGAAGATGGCACCACCAGTAGTTCAATGGCAGAGTTCGAAGATGGTTCTCAAAGTGAGAATTATGACAAAGATGAGTTATATCCAGAGGATGACTTCGATGATGATGATGATGATGATGAATTTTATGATAGTGACTCATCCAACATAGTCCCATTAGGATCATTACCCATTGATGATATAGCGGAGAGGCTCAGGCAGAAGTGAAAATGAAAAAAGATCTATTACACACTTCCTGCCGGCCTATGACGCAAAGAAATGGGTAATTCTACTAGTACACGTGGGCTTATGCTGGAGTCATGTAAAGTCTTGCACCTATATTTATTTACTGTTAGACATGTACAGTTGTAAGATTATAAAGTCAGATGGCTGATTGATGATATAATATTTTGTGTTTTCTATTTGCCCCTGTACGTGTGGCTAACCAATCTGATCGTTGAGAGAATATAAATGCACCCATTTCATCTGGCTGATATTTTTCAGTACGAGAAATATTTGTGTGGCTTGAGCAATACCAGCTCAGTCAGGTGAAATGTGCTGGTCAATTAATTTTTTTTATTGGAAACTTTGAAAATCAGCCATCAAATCATCTTATTCGAATTTAAATGGAGTAGGTAAAACTTTCTATTGTCTCATGTTCTTACAAAAAAATGCATCTCCTAAACTCGAACCCAGGACCTGACAATCAAGTACTAAGTCATTTGCCATTAAGTTACACCACAAGCCAATTAATTACTTTCGGCTATTTGTAGAGAAGTGAATCGTCCCCAAAAGGCGTGGCTTAGTGGTGTAAGGCTAAGATCTCACATTGAGGTTTTGGGTTCGAATTCAGGGAGTGCGTTTCTTGTAAGAGTCTGGGACAGCCAGAGGTTTTACCTGCTCCGCTTAAGCCCGGAAATGGTAGTTTGGTGGCGGGGTTTCCAACGATTCCAAAAAAAAAAATAGAGAAGTGGATTCTTTGACTATATTATAGTATTGATTTTATGTGTGATCTTAAGATGTTTAGGTATCCATGTAGTATTGATTTTATGTGTGATCTTAAGATGTTTAGGTATTCATGTGAGTAAATCACGATTCTTAAGACTTTGGCCAAAGCTGATCACCTAGGGTGGATCGCATGTATAAGAAATAGTGTTCTAATTAGTTGTAAAGAATTGTGGACATGTCGACAATACGAGATGTCCGCCTCGAAAATTTGACTGTGTAATCTATGTTTCTTAAGCACAATTCGGATAGCCTACGACGGAGGTATTGTTAAAACATATGTGATGACATTGACTTGTATAGTTCAGTAATTTCATTCGTGTTCTTCGGAAATTCGGAGGTGGCCGAATTGCGTGCTTATAAGCTAGGTTTATATGACGAACATGTCTGGACTTATAGAGTCTCACAGTATGAAGTGTACTTGTTGAGCACTTGGGTAGCCGATAATGTTTGATAATAAATAATATTTGATATTATAATTATCAATTAAGTTATTGGATAACATTAGTCATTTACTTTGACTTAATTAGATTAATCGGATTAATCCAAATCACGCAAGGGCTTTGTTGTAATTTCATAAATATCTCTACCATTGAAGGATATTTTGGTAATTACAAATATGTAATAATATGTGTATTTGTCTTGATTTAATTGGATTAAATCAAAGTGTTAGACTATGAACTAATCAATTTGATAGATTTTTGTCTTGATTTAATTTGATTAAATCAAAGTGGTAGACAAAGATGATTAGTCACACCTAATTATATATATTTGGACAAAATGGATTAAGCCCACATAAAAGTTGATTAAAACTTTTATTAATTAAAAATTGTATAAGCTTTACTATAAAAGACAAGTTTGAGTAAATTTTTTTACGAAAACAATCATTAAGGCAAAACATAAGAAAAATTAGCCTAAAGAAATGTTTAGAAAAGCTTTGGCAGTTCTCTACATTTTTCAACAAGGAGGAGAATATTAGATCTTTAGTTCAAGCTTATTAGGTAAGTTTGATATTCTCTAATAAGCTATGTTTTTGTATTAGATACATAATAATATAGCTTGAAGTTGAAATTATGTTAATCAATTTGTGTATGGATGTTTTGGAAGCATAAACACAATATACTTATAATTGGGTCAAATGTGTTCATGTTGGACATGAAACATAAATTTAGAGTTTGGAATTATAGATGAAAGCTTGGAGTTATGGCTACCATTCTAAAATCACTTAACCATATTTGAGTGACCTATAATTGTTCATGAGTCATTTCATTATGAGATTCTAATTTGGTTTGTGTTTTGGATTTAAAATTTATGCATGTGCATATTTAGAATAAATTTATGTTCTTGTAAAATATTTGATATTTTGAAAAACATGATTTTATTCTATAACATGTGTTGATGTTAAAATTAAATTTTGGGTGTTTGGAATTATTTAGGGAAAGTTGGAAGTAATTAGGGTAAAATACCTTATTTCCATAAGCTTTTTGTTTCCAGAGAGATAATGAAATAAAGAAGCATTAATTGAAAATTAAAAAAAAAATATCACAGCAGGGAGTACAGTGTGTGCTGCGCACGTGTCGCCCACCGATTTTTATTTTCTCCATTCTTAAGCTTACGGACTTTGATTCGGTCCCGATTTTTTCCTATGCACTCGTAATGAAATATAATATTCCATTAAATTATTTAAAACTCATGCTTGATATCCACGGGTTAGATCCATTTCCTCTGCGCGGGGTATTGATCCGACCCTATGGATCCCATAACCGCCCCAATAATTTGGTATCGGCACAGATCTTAACCACACAATATATGTTGCATGTTTGACATGTATTTGAATCTATACCTCTGTTATTTTAACTTAATTATGCATAAGTCATATTGGATATAGATTGCATGTTTTTAATTAAAATTTTTATTTTGACCCAAGTATATTAATGACTTGATTGTTATAAATCTCTCATGAATAGGTGATTACTTCATCTTAAGTAATAGTATTAATAATATTGGAGCATTATTGGATGGTTCGTCTTATCAATACGAAGATGAATGAGTTCTTATTACCTATGCCAAATACTGTCTTTATTATGAGGGTATAAATGGACGGAAATTAGGTCACTCTGGTAAAACATTAGATGTAGTGTGATGAGTTGACGTAGTCACCCAATACCGTCATTATTGTGAGGGTGTACTTATGAAGCTCATTAGTGCACATTAACGAGTACACACTTGGAACACGTCTTAATCCAATACCGTCATTATTATGAGGATAAGAAATGGTTCAGGACCAAACTTATGAGTCACATGATGTGATTGACTTTGAGGTATACCTAGTGAATTTATGAAGGCCAAGACCGTCATTATTACTTCCTGTTATGAAATTTGATTGCCAAATTTCTATTTTTCCGTTAAGGGAGATTACACAATTACGTAAAGTAGTGAGAGAACACTAATAGATTTAAAATCCAGAATCATATTAGTATTTTTATATTGAAATGAAAATGTTTTGCTGGTGTTTAATTGATATCTTGTAGATGGTTGCCGCAAATCCATTAGCACGATTTTTGGATTCTAAAAAATTTAAAGGATCCGAGAACTATTTTGAATAAGAAATGAACATCTGCCTTATCTTGGAGTCAGAGAAGTTGAACAAGTGGGAGTTTGTTGGAGTTAGTGCTTGGAGTATCAATTCGAATAATATATTGTACATTATATTTTATTATTTATTAATAAAATAACTACATTTTCATTTCAAACATTGTTAATGGTATTGTCATTATGCATATTAGATTGATATATACATATATATGCTGAGAATGACATCGAACTTAGAATAGTCATGTAGAAATATTGGACACTGGGTGGTCCGACATTGAGATAGTATTACTATTATAAATTATTCTTAAAGTAAATATTCATAGTCGTTGGTTTTGAAATACGGTCGAATTCCTATAACCTAGAAGACTAGCACATGTCGTATATTGAAATTGGAGTTCCAATGGTTTAACCGGATGTACCATGAGCAATGGAAGCTCGTATAGATATGTTGGTATTCGCTTGAGTGAATACTGGATGACTCACAGGTGATTCTTAATAGTTGGAAGTACACACCACAATCAATAGGAATCTACTTGAGTCGAATAACATATGTGATCCTTTGACTATATGATAGTATTGATTTTGTGTGTGATCCTCCATACTTTGATGCCATATATGTCAAAGAACTTTCATGGTCTGACCGCTAGATGTTCGTTGGGTGAAGTGTGTATCAAGATAGGATCCGTCAGCCCGTATGTGTACCATAAAAGGTTTACGTATCCATGTGAGTAAGTCACGATTCTTAAGACTTTGGCCAAATCTGATCACTTAGGGTGGATCACATGTATCAAAAATAGTATTATGATTAGTTGTAAAGAATCGTGGACATGTCGACAATATGAGATGTACGCCTCATAAACTTAATGGTGTAATCTATGTTTCCTAAGCACAACTCGAATAGCCTACGATAGAGGTATTGTTAAACATATGCGATGACTTCGACTTGTATAGTTCGGAGATGGCGTTCGTGTTCTTCGTAAATTTAGAGGTGGCCGAATTGCGTACATATAAGCTATGCTTATATGACGAACGTGTCTGGACTTAGAGAGTCCCATAATATGAAGTACTCATTGAGCACTTGGGTAGCCGATAAAATTTGATATTATAATTATCAATTAAAATAATTAATGAGTGTTATTGAATAACATTAATTATTTACTTTGACCCAATTAGATTAATTGGATTAATCCAAAATCACGCAAGGGCTTAGTTGTAATTTCATAAATATCTCTACCATTGAATGATATTTTGATAATTACAAATATGTAATAATAGGTGTATTTATTTTGATTTAATTGGATTAAATCAAAGTGGTAGAAAATGAACTAATCAATTTGATAGACTTTTGTCTTGATTTAATTGGATTAAATCAAAGTGGTAGACAAAGTGATTAGTCACTCCTAATTTTATATATTTGGACAAAATGGATTAAGCCTATATAAAAGTTGATTAGAAATTTTATTAATTAAAAATTGCATAAGTTTCACTATAAAATGCGAGCTTGAGCAAGTTTTTAAGAAAGCAAGCATTAGGGCAAAATATAAGAAAAATTAGCATAAAGAAGTGTTTAGAAAAGCTTTGGAAGTTTTCTACATTTTTCAACAAGAGGAGAAGATTAGATCTTTGGTTCAAGTTTTGATCTTCTTTAATAAGCTATGTTTTTGTATTAGATACATAATAATATAGTTTGAAGTTGAATTTAGGCTAATCAATTTATGTATGGATGCTTTGGAAGCATAAACAAAATATATTTGTAATTGGGTCAAATATGTTAATGTTAGACATAAAACATAAAATTAGAGTTTGGAACTCTATATGAAAACTTGGAACTATGGCTACCATTCTAGAATCACTTGACCACCTTTGAGTGACCTAAAATTGTTCATGAGTCACTTCATCATGGGATTCTAATTTGATTTGTGTTTTGGATTCAAAATTTACACATGTGCGTATTTAGAATAAATTTATGTTCTTGTAAGAATATTTGATATTTTGAAAAATATGATTTTGTTCTATAACATATGTTGATATTGGTTTTGATATTAAAATTAAATTTTGGGTGTTTGGAAGTGTTTAGGGAAAGTTGGAAGTAATTAGGGTAAAATACCATTTTTCTATCAGCTCTCTGTTTCCAGAGAGCTGATGAAATGGAGAAGCATTAATTGAAAATTTATAAAAAAAAAAAAAAAAAAAACACAACAGGGCACAAAGTGCACGAGCGCACTGTGGTGCACAGTGTGTACTGCACACGTGTCGCTCGCCATTTTTTTGTTTTCTCCCGTTCTTGAGCTTCCAGACTCCGATTCGGTCCCAATTTTTTTCTTATGCACTCGTAATGGAATATAGTATTTCATTAAATTATTTAAAAATACACATATGTTTGATATCCATGGGTTAGACCCACTTATGCTGCGCAGGGCACCGATCCGACCCTAGAGGTCCTACAACCGCCCCAACATATGGTTGTTATAAAAAAATTGATAAATATATTTGTACACAAAATATTCAAGTCCATTCCAATTGAAAATAAATTCGGCCCAAGCCCAGAGGAGTCATTATTCATAAAATTAGATCCTCCAAAAAAGCTAAATGTGTACAAGATTTCCTCCAATATGCTTAAGTTTCCTACCAACTAAGGCAAGTAAAAAGTTATTAGGATTGGTGCTCGGAGCACCACTTTTCTTATGTATTTCCCTGTAAATACTTATGTAAATATTTTATTATGAATAAAATAAACAGTTTCTATTAAATAAGATCTCTTTATATATGGTAAATGTTGGGGCGGTTGTGGAACCCCTAGGGTCAGATCGGTGCCCCGGGCAGCGGAAATAGGTCTAACCCATGGATATAAAGTATGAGTGTAATTTTAAATTATTTAACGAAATATTATATTCCATTACGAGTGTATAGGAAAAAACCGGGACTGAATCGGAGTCCGGAAACTCAAAAACGAGCGAAAATAAAATTACCTACAGTGCACGCGCGCACTGTAGCGGAAACATCAAATTTCATTTTTTTTTTGGTTTGTTTTAAATTATAAATCAAAGCTTCAGCTCACATTCCAGTGAGCTTAAACAATTAGGGCCTTTGACCCTAATAACTTCTGGTCTTCCCTAAATAATTCAGAAACACCCAAAATTAATTTTTAATTTCAAACCAATATTAACACATGTTATAGAATAAAAATCAAGTTTTTGAAAATATCAAATATTTTTACAAAAATATAAATTTATTCTAAATACGCATTTGCGTAAATTTTGAATCCAATACACAAACCATTTTAGAATCCCAATTAGAAATGTCTCATGAACATTTCTAGTTCACCTAAAGGTGGTCAAGTGAATCTAAAATGGTAGTCATAGCTCTAAGCTTTAATCTAGAGTTCCAAACTCTTATTAATTGTTACATGTCCAACATGAACATATTTGACCTAAATTATAAGCATTTTATGTTTATACTTCTAAAGTATCCTAACACAATTGATTAGCCTTATTCAACATTAAGTTATGTGATAATGCATCTAATACACAAATAAACATAGCTTAGGAGAAGATCGAACTTTACCTAGTAAGCTTGATGCAAGATCCATTCTACCTCTCCTTTGTTGAAATTTTTGGAGAACCTCCAAGGTGTGCAAGTTTGACTCCAAGATCCAATCTTGTTGCCAATGCTAGCAAGCTTCACTTCAAGATCTAATCTTGATTTCTCCTAGATGAAATGTTGTAGAGACCTCACAAGCTTCTCTAAACACTTCTCTAACTTAGGCTAATCCCTCTAAGAATTTGCTTGTATTTGAACATGTAATTAAAACCTTCCTAAAGCTTGCTATTATAGCAAAACGTAGGTAATTTTTAATTAATAAAAGTTATAATCAACTTTTAAGTGGGCTTAATCTAATTTGTCCAAATATGTATAATTAGGTGTGACTAATCTTCATTTTCTCCCACTTTAATTTAATCCAATTAAATCAAGCCAAGGATTAGGAAATGGATTAGTTAAATGTTTGCCACCTTGATTTAATCCAATTAAATCAAGCCAAAACCACATATTATTACATACTTACAATTACCATAATATCCTCAAATGGTAGAGATAATTATGATTTTACAATTAAGCCCTTGTGTAATTATTGAATTAATTCAATTAATTCAATTAGGTCAAAGTAAATAATCAATGTTATCCAATAACACTTGATTATCTTAGTTGATAATTATAATATCGAATATTATCTTTTATCAAAAATAATTGGCTACCCAAGTGCTCAACGAGTACACTTCATATTGGGACTCTCTAAGTTCAGACACATTCATCATATAAGCCTAGTTAATATGTACGCAATTCGGCCACCTCTGAATTCATGAAGTACATGAACGACCTTTCTGAACTATACAAGTCGAGGTCATCACATATGTTTAACAATCCCTCTGTCGTAGGCTATCCGAGTTGCGCTAAGGAAATATAGAATATATCGTCAAGTTTCCAAGGCGCACATCTCATGTCGACAGTCCACGATTCTTTACAATTGATGCAATCAAACCTAGGTGGTCGGCTTTGGCCAAAGTCTTTAAGAATCGCGACTTTACTCACATGGATACATAAACCCCTTATGGTACACATATGGGTCGACAGATCTTATCTTGCTTTGCACTTGATTACTGAGTGCATCAGTTCACACCCAACGAATATATAGAGGCCAGACCATGAAAGGTTTCTGACATACATGGCATCAAAGTGTGGAGGATCTCACACAAAATAAATGTTATCCTATAGTCAAAGGATTACATATGCTACTCGACTCGGGGAGATTCATATTGACGGTGGTGTGTACTTCCAACTATTAGGAATCGTCTGTGAGTCATTCAATATTCGCTTCAACGAATACCCATATGTCTATATGAGTTTCCAAAACTCATGGTACATCGATTTAAACCATTGGAACTCCAATTCCAATATACGACATGTGCTAGTCTTCTAGGTTATAGGAATTCGACCGTATTCCAAAACCAACGACTAGGAATATTTACTTTAAGAATAGTTTACACCTAGTGTTAAAACTATTCTAAGGTCGATGTCATTCTTAGCATATTTATACATCAATCTAATACGCATAATGACAATATCATTAATAAGGTATGAAATTAAAAATATAGTTATTTTATTAATAAATAATAAAATATACAAATCGGATTGGCACTCCAAGCACCAACACCATCAAACTCCCACTTGCTTAGTGCCAATCTGGATGGTACCGTATTCCTATCTCCTCCACATGTATATCGAATAACTTATGAGGTAAGTCTTTTGTAAGTGGGTCTGCTATGTTGTCTTATCCTTGAACTTTCAAGACCACTATGTCTTTTCGTTCAATTATCTCTCTAATTACACGGTATTTCCTTTCCACGTGTTTAGACTTGGAATGCGCCCTCGGCTCCTTAGACTGCGCGATGGCTCCATTATTATCATAGTACAATGGGATCGAATCCGTAATACTAGGCACAACGCCAAGTTCTGTGATAAAATTTCTAATCCAAACAGCTTCTTTAGCAACTTCTGAAGCTGCTATAAATTCTGTCTCAGTGGTGGAATCGGCTGTTAAGCCTTGCTTTGAACAACGCCAACTAATCGCACCATCGTTAAGGGTAAATATATATATCCTGATGTAGATTTTCTATCATCTGGATCTCCCTGGAAGTCGGAGTTTGTATAACCCTTAACTTGTAGCTCATCTTTTCCATATATCAGAAACTTATCCTTGGTGCCTTTAAGATATTTTAGGATATGTTTCACGACTGTCCAATGATCATTATCTAGATCAGATTGGTATCTGCCGGTCACACTGACGCCAAAACTGATGTCAGGTCTAGTACATAGCATTGCATACATTATGCTTCAAATCCAAGAAGTATATGGCAAGTTAGACATCATAACTCTCTCTTCCTCAGTTTGAGGTGTTATTTTCTTCGAAAGATGTATGTCGTATCGGAAAGGTATATTTCATGCCTTGCAGTTGGTAAAACTGTATCTTTCTAACATTTTTTCTATGTACGTCGATTGTGACAACCCTATAAGCTTCCTAACTCTATCTCGGTATAGCCTTGTACCTAGTGTATATGAAGCTTCACCCATATCTTTCATGGAGAAGTTCTTGCAAAGGTAGGCTTTCACACTTTGCATCATCCCTATATCATTTCCTATGATAAGGATGTCATCTACATACAAAATTAAGAAAACTATCATGCTCCCACTAACTTTCTTATAAACACATGGTTCTTCCTCGTTTTTTATGAATCTATATAATCTAATTATCTCATCAAAACGACGATTCTAGATTCGGGATGCCTGTTTAAGTCCATAAATAGACTTTTGGAGCTTACAAACCAAGTTTGAAGTCTCACTGGATACAAAACACTCTGATTGTTCCATATAGATATCCTCTTCAATGAATCCATTTAGGAAAACGGTTTTCACATCCATCTGTCATATCTCATAGTCATGATATGCAGCAATGGCTAAAAGAATCCTAATGGATTTTAGCATGGCTACTGGTGAAAAAGTTTTCTCATAGTCAATCCCAGGACGTTGAGTGTAACATTTCGCTACCAGTCGGGCCTTAAAGGTTTTCACCTTTCCATCGGGCCCTCGCTTCCTTTTGTAAACTCATTTACAACCAATAGGTTTAACTCCTTTAGGAAGTTCAACTAAGTCCCAGACTTGATTGGCATGCATTGAATCCATTACGGATTTCATGGCTTCTTGCCATTTTCCCGAATCGATACCCAATATCGCTTCTGTATACGTAGTCGAATCTGTTTCCTCCAAGAGGAGAACATCAAGGCTCATATCAGATGTTAAAAAAATCTTTCAGGAGGCTTTGATATTCTATTCGACTTACGTAGAACCTGTGTTGTTGATCATTCACCAAGTTGGATCTCTGGTTCCATCTCAGGTTCCTTAATGTTGGAATCAAACTCATCAAGTTTAATCTCTCTACAATTCCCACTTTCTCTCAAAAATTTCTTTTCAAGAAAAGTTGCAAAGCGAACAACAAATACATTTCGTTGCTCGGAATCGTAGAATTGATATCCCATGGAATTATCAGGATATCCAACGAACCTGCATTTACACTCTTTGGGTGCTAGTTTATCCCGCTGTGCAATTCTAACATATGCAGGACAACCCTAAATCTTTAAATGTCTAAGACTTGGATTTCTACCGAACCATATCTGATATGGGGTCGTAGAAATAGCTTTCGATGGAATCCTATTAAGTAGACCCGGCCACGGTTCCGGTACGGAACCGGAACCGAACCGGTTGTAACTGGAAGGTTCCAATTCCAACCGGTTCCGGAACCGAACCGGAATGGGACCGGTTCGGTTGGGGTTCCACCCCAACTCGAACCGGTCCGAACCGGTGGAACCGTACGGTTCCACCGGTTCGGACGGTTCCAACCGAACCGAACGGTTCCGGTTGGAACCGTCGGGTTCCTGTTGGAACCGTAGGGTTCCAACAGGAACCCTACGGCCCCCAACGGCTAGTAGCCGTTGGGGGATGCAGGGAGCCGTTTGGCTCCCTGACAAAAAAAAAAAAAAAAAAATTATAAATTTTTTTTTATTATATAAAATAAAAATTACTAATGTACCCCTAATAACGGTAATAAAACGGTTATATTTAGGGGCATTTTTGGTATCAAAAAAATTCTAAAATTCTATAAATAGGATTCATTTTTCATAATTTCATCACACCAATTTCTCAACTCTCTCATTTTCTATAAATCTCTTATTCTCAATCTTACTTCAATACAATTCTCTTATTTTAGTTGTTAATTAATTTGTTATCATTCGGCATTCGCATCGCAATTATTCAAATGGCAAGCTCATCCGAGAACATAATGTCAAATATGCCGACCTAAGAGAGCGGCCCCAGTGTCAGTGCACAATCACGGAGAAGAGAAGTTAAGGCTCGGTCCTCCGATATTTTCAAAATTCATTTTAATTTGGAACGCCTAGACGATGGTTCACAACGAGCAATTTGCAACTATTGTGGGGTTATCTATAAATTTTCTGGTGGATACGGAAATATGATCAAGCACATGGAGAAACATCATCCGGTTGAATTTGGCATTGATACGACGCAGACTCAAATGGCCAGGTACGCATCATCTAGTAGAGGTACGAGTAGTGTAGATTTATTTAAATATTCTGATGCAAAAAATAGAGAAGAATTTGCGAAATTAACAAGTATGGCACATCTTTCTTTAAGCTTTGGTGAAAAACTTCATTTTACTAATTACGTGCATAATGCTTTAAACCCTGCTGCATGTAGAATGACTCGAAACACAACAAAACGTCATATTTTCAAATTATATAAAGATGGTAAAATTATTTTAAATGAAATATTTAAAGAGATAAAAGGTCGTATTTCTATATGTTCTGATATTTGGAGTGACCATTGGCAAACACACTCATACATGGGTGTGACTTGTCATTGGATTGATGCATCATTTACCATGCAAAAACGACTCATTGCATTTAGAGTTTTTGATGACCAACATACTGCACATAATATTTATAGAATGATGAAGGTAATTTTTGATGAATATGGTTTAGGAGAAAAAATTTTAACAATTGGATTTGATAATGCATCTGCAAATACTGCATCCATCAATGATTTAAAAGAAATATGTCAACCAAATTTAGGGGGTCGATTTTTTCATATTCGTTGTACATATCATGTCCTAAACTTATGTGTGCAAGACGGTCTAAAATTATTATCTCCTTTCCTTGATCCTATTAAAACGGCACTTAACTGTATTTGGTCATATTCTCAAGTTATGAGGGAATGTACCAAGTTTTGTAAAATAAATGGTATTAAACCGATTAAATTTTCTAGAGATGTTCCAACACGTTGGAATTCTACTTATTTTCTTTTATGTCAAGCACTTCAATACAAAGATGCATTATGTAGTTTTTTTTCTCAACATGTTCAAAATATCACACTTTATCCTAGTCAATGGGATATTTGTGAAAGAATTTTAGATATTTTAAGAGTTTTTAATGATGCTACTTTAGTTTTTAGCGGTGTTTATTATCCCACTGCACATTTATTTCTTCTTGAGAGTTTGAATATTGTTGGCACTCTCGATGAACATGTTGACAGTGACGACCCTAATGATATTGTTTTGCTCGAAGCCATTACTGTTATGAAGGTAAAATGGTTGAATTATTTTAGAGAAATTCCTTTACTTTATCTTATTGCTGCTGTTTTTGATCCTGGATTTAAATTAGAAGGTTTGAATGGTGGTTTACAAGCTTACTATGGTTATTTAGGAATATTAGATGACATTGATATTACGAGTATAATGACGAATTTAAAAAGTGATTTAATTATTTTATTTAATGATTATATTGTAAGATATAACTTAGGAACAATAGGTCAGTCTAGTAGTAGTGAACCGGTAATTCAACCAAGACTTAGCGCAGGGGATCGTTGGTTATTACAACGAAATAAAAAATCTAGGGATACGACAACAACTAATAACCCTGAATTAGATAATTATTTATCTACAAATTTTGAGTTTTATAATGAAAGTTTATGCAGTAAAAATTTTAAAATCCTTGAATGGTGGAACCGGCATCAAAAATATATCCTGTTTTATCTATTATTGCTAAAGAGATATTGGTAGCACCTATTTCCACCGTTGCGGTTGAGCAAGCCTTCAGCTTGGGAGGTAATATATTGGAAGCTAGGCGATCTTCATTACATCCAAGCACTCTAGAAGCAACAGCTTGTGTGGATGATTGGACTCGAGCTGATCTGAGACAACAAGAAGATGCCCCCGATGATTTTGAAGATTTGTTCGATAATGCTTCTGCAACAAGTGCAAGCGGAAGCTGCGGACCCGGAGCCGAAGGATCAACTGATAATGATGATTGATAAATGTAAAATTATAATTTACAAATGGGATATGTCTTAAACTTGTAATGGAACTACGTGAGCTTTGATTCCTCTCACCCTTGGAGGATACGTAGGCAACTTAAATTTTAAAAAATTTAAGCTCAAGCTCTTCAATGTAATAATTTTTTTTTATTTATAAATTTAATCTCATTTTTTTTAATTAATAAATTTTTTTTTATTTAAGCTTTGACTCCTCTCATTTTTTTATTTTAATTAATTAAAAAAAAATGAACCGAACCGGAACCGAACCGTTCGGTTCCGGTTCGGTTCGAGTTTCCGGTTCCACACTTGTGGAACCGGAAACCGGCCGGTTCAGTTCGGTTCCGAACCTGAACCGAACCACCAGCCGGGTCTACTATTAAGTATGTAGGCATCAGTTTGTAAAGCGTAACCTCAAAGGTAATACAGAAGATCTGTATAGCTCATCATTGTTCGCACCATATCCAATAAAGTATGATTTATACGTTCAAACACTTCATTGTGTTGAGGTGTTCCTGATGTGCTATATTGGGCGAGAATTCCATTCTCCCTTAAATAATTTCTGAATTCTTCACTCATGTATTCACCGCCTCGATCTGATCTAAGGCATTTGATGAATTTACTGGTTTGTTTTTCTATTTCGTTTCAGAATATTTTGAACTTGTCAAATGTTTCTGACTTATGCTTCATTAGATAGACATATCCATATCTAGACTTGCCACCTGTTAAAGTCACAAAGTATGTTGAACCATCATGAGCGGCATGATTTAATGGACCATACACATCGCTGTGTATTAGCTCCAGTAAATCTCCAGCACAGTGTCCAACACCTTGAAATGAGGCCTTTGTCATCTTTCCTTGGATACATGACTCACAAATCGGATAAGGATCTAAGGTAAGATTTTCAATCAAACCATCCTTTACCAATTTGGATAGACGTCTAACACCTATGTGGCCCAATCTCATATGTCATAATTCAGTATTATTTAGTTCAGACTTCCTACTTGTATTTTTCTCTATATTAAAGATATCTCTACATGTTTCCAAAACATAATGATCATTTGATAAATAACATTCACATTTCAATAAATTATCTTTATCATACAAACATAAGGTTCCATCCTTAATAGTTATTTTATATCCCTATTTATCTAATATTGGCAGTGATATTATTTGTCCGATAATTGAGGGAACATAATAACAGTCATGCAAATCTAATTTACATCCATTTGGGAGATCTAGAACAACATTTCATATGGCCTTGACATCCAATGTCTCGTCATTGCCAACTCTAAGATGGATCTCCCCTTTATTTAGCCTTTTTTTAACCCTCATTTCCTGCAGGGAATTGCAAATATGAGTAGGACTGCCAGTGTCTAACACCCATCCACTATTTGTATATAAGGCTAATGAGATGTCAATAATTGGAAAAATACAAAGCATACCTGAGGGTCCTGATTTTCCTTTAAGTTCTGGACAGTCCTTCTTCCAGTGTCCAAACTTCTTGCATTGTAGACATTGGTCACGAGCTACTTTCGGTTTTGCGCATTTGCGCTTCTTGGAGTTCTTCTTTGATATATTCTTCTTCCTCATTTTGATTTTCTTTGACTTCCCAGAAGTCTTTGAAGAGCCAGCTCCACCATGAAGATACAGTGTGGGGTTTCCTTTCTTCAAATCTTGTTCCGCCGTGCGTAGCATATTATGAAGTTCTTCATATGTGGCTTGCATCAAATGCATATAGAAATTTAATACAAAGCCAGCATAAGAACTAGACAAAGAAGACATAATCAAATTACGGCCCAGCCGTTCATCAAACACAATGTCATTTCATTCCAAATATCGAATCTGGTCGATCATGTTCAAAACATGAGTGCTGACAGCTCCTCCTTCCTTGAGTTCAGCACATAACAATTCCTTAGATCTTCGATAAAGTTCCATCTCTTGATTTGCTTCGAACAACTCCTTGAGTGTTCGCATGATGCTCTAAGCATCTGGTACTTCAATGTATTGTCTCAGCAAATCTGGAACCATCGATCCCAAGATGTAGGATTTCACCTTCAGGTTATCATCCTTCCATCTATCAAAAGTTTCTCGCTCTTCTGAAGTGGAGTCAAGATCAATATCAACAGGCAATGGATTGATAGTGACATAAGTGAACTTTTCATACTCCAAGACAAGACGCATGTTCATTTCCCATTCGAAATAGTTTTCAGCTCCTTTTAGCTTATTGTAATCCAAAAGTTTCATTAATGGATTAGTGGCAGCCATCTACAAGACAATATTTTTTAGTAGTAGCCGAACAGTTTTCATTTCAAAAGTGATAACACTAATTGATTAAGGAACTTTAAATCTATCAGTGCCCTCCCACTAATTTACGTAATTCCATAATCTCCATTAACAGAAAAATAGAAATTTGACTATCAAAATTTCATAGCAGAAAGTGGATCCCATGATATTTATTCTAGCCTCACACTAATGACGATATTGGCCTTTGTAAACTTATTAGGTAGACCTTCAAGGTCAATCACTTCATGTGACTTCTGGTTTGGTCTTGAACCATTTTTTATCCTCACACTAATGACGATATTGGATTAAGACGTGTTCTAGGTGTATACTTGTCAATGTGCACTAATGAGCTTCGTATGTAGACCCCCACACTAATGACGATATTGGGTGACTACGTTAACTCATCATGCTACATCTAATGTTTTACCGGAGCGACCTAAGTTCCGAGCACTTATACCCTCACACTAATGACGATATTGGATATAAGTAGTAAGAACTCATTCATCTCTGTATTAACAAGACGGGCCATTCATTAATGCTCCAACATTATTAATACTATTACTTAAAAGTAATCACCTAATCACGAGATATTTATGACAATCAAGTCATTAACTTAATTAGGTCAAAGTTTTAATTTAAAACATGCACTACATATCTAATATGTCTTATGCATAATTAAATTAAAATTACTATGGTATAGATTCAAAACATGTGTTGTGTGGTTAAGCCTTTGCTACTGATACCATTCTGTTGGAGCAATACATATCTAATATGTCTTATGCATAATTAAATTAAAATTACTATGGTATAGATTCAAAACATGTGTTGTGTGGTTAAGCCTTTGCTACTGATACCATTCTGTTGGAGCAGTTGTGGAACCCCTAGGTCGGATCGGTGCCCCGAGCAGCGGAAATGGGTCTAACCCATGTATATCAAGTATGGGTGTAATTTTAAATTATTTAACGAAATACTATATTCCATTACGAGTGTATAGAAAAAAAAACAGTGACTGAATCAGAGTCCGGAAACAACAAAACGAGTGAAAACAAAATTACCGCGCGCGTACTCGCATGCTCAGTGCATGCGTGCACTGTAGCGGAAACAGAAAATCTCCTCTTCTTATTTTTTTATTTTTTTTTTGTTTTCAATTATAAATCAAAGCTTCGACTCACATTCCAGTGGGCTGAAGCAATTAGGGTCTTTGACCCTAATAAGTTCTGGCCTTCCCTAAATAATTCAAAAATACCCAAAATTAATTTTTAATTTCAAAACCAACATTAACATATGTTATAGAATAAAAATCAAGTTTTTGAAAATATCAAATATTTTTACAAAAACAGAAATTTATTATAAATACGCATTTGCGTAAATTTTGAATCTAATACACAAATCATTTTAGAATCCCAATTAGAAATGTCTCATGAACAATTCTAGCTCACTTAAAGGTGGTCAAGTGAATCTAGAATGGTAGCCATAACTCTAAGCTTTAATCTAGAGTTCCAAACTCTTATTAATTGTTTCATATCCAACATGAACATCTTTTACCTAAATTATAAGCATGTTGTGTTTATACTTCTAAAATATCCTAACTGTAGGACACAGGACCTGGGTGACGCCGATCCTAGGCTCGCGGCACTAGTTTGGGAAGTACTGAATAACATGGAGTCGCCACCCGGTGTGAACCGGGACAAAGATTTAAGGCCGCACTCACCCCTCGCAAGGGAAGACCTCAAACCGTTGGGTTCGGAATGGTCCCTTACTTATGTCACTTGTAATGAAAGGATTTATGTAATAATTTAATCAAGCTTAAGTAACACTTATTTCCAAGAGTATCATGCTTCTAAATTCTCATGTGTAAAATAAGACTTATGTACGCATTTCACATATATCTTACATTTAAATTTGCATGCTTAACGTATATCAAGATAGCAACTAACATACAACTTTACTTGCATATCACATTCAGGAAAACACAAGCACACATATTAACCATACAAGCACACATGTTAACCATACAAGCACACATATGGGCACTTTTCCAAGCGGTACGTGGAATTGTAGCCCAAGTACAGACCGCACTACCGTCCATTCGGAATCGGCTACGGAATTTACGTCTGGGTTTCCATCCGATATACCGCAAGAAATAATACTCAAATGTTATCATGACACAAGCATATGAATGGTAATACATCAACATATTTGCATTTATAACATGTGGAGATAGCTACTAGGAAAACTATGCATGAAATCTAATGAAAAAGACTCAGTTCAGTGTGTTCGCGTTCGTGTAGCGTTCGTAAACGCGTTCGAACGGAAATGAAACAGAATGCTCATGTTCGAGTAGCGTTCGTAAACGCGTTCGAACGGAAATGAAACAGAATGCTCACGTTCGAGTAGCATTCGTAAACGCGTTCGAACGGAAATGAGACAGAATGCTCACGTTCGTATGGCGTTTGTTAACGCGTTCGAACGTAGATGAGGCAGAATGCTCACGTTCGTATGGCGTTTGTTAACGCGTTCGAACGGAAATGAGACCTGACACATGATAAGGCAAAAACACATGCGCGTTCGAGTTGCGTTCGTAAACGCGTTCGAACGGGAACAAACCTGATGCATGAAATGGGACGCAATACATAAACACAAAATAAAAGGGCGCGGCGAAGTACTGCCATAAAGGTGACCTTTTGGGGCTCTTGATCTCTTAAAGAGAGGACCTTTAGACCAACATACTAAGCCCATGCGCGTCACATCACACATACAAGAATAGAACCAATCATATCAACCAAGTATGCCCGATTGAACACATCTGACATCCAATCTGAACACACATCAACCGGCGCGGCAAAGCATCGTGGTAACGGGTTTTAACCCCTCCCCATAAGGGATCTTTCATTCCACTTACTAAGCCCATGCGCTTGATTGAACCATAAATAAAAGATAAACTCAATAACATCAAACTAAGTATGCCCGATTGAACGTATCTCGCATCCAACCGAACACACATCAACCGGCGCGGCGAAGTAGTGTCACAAAGGTGGCCTTTTTGGCTCTTTGTCTCCCAAATGGAGGACCTTTGAACTAACTCACTAAGCCCATGCGCTTGGTTGAATCATGCATAACTAAACAACATATTGAATTCAAGTAAAGAAAACTAAATAAACAAAAGCAACACAACAAAAGAAGATGGTGCCGTTTACCCAAGCGGTACGTGGAATTGTGGCCCGAGTACAGATCATATTACCGTCCATTCGGAATCGGCAATGAAATTTATGTCCGGGTTTCCATCCGATATACCACGAGAGTTGACACATCTCTCATTCATCCGATACCCACCACATACATCATACACACAACGGATACCACAAATACTGAAAATATAATCAAAATAAATGACCAGAAAATAAAATGAGAATAAGTGTGAAAGATACCCTCAGGTCTAACCTTTTAAGCCGTCTCTCGGACTCGCGTTCCACGGAAATCGAAAGGGGGTAAAGCTCCGCAACTTTCTGGTCCACTGGTTCAACGTCCTAGCTCACTGCTTCGCTGTTTTGCTTACGATTCGAACTCCGTTCTGCTCCTATTCGGCTTCTGTCTTGCTGCTCACTGCACGGGCCACCTGTTTTAACGTTTTCAATAAACTATTCCAAGTTTGTGTGGGTAGTGCCTCCAAATGAGGCTCATCACCGGGTTTCACATGCGAAAATGCAATGCCTACAGTCGCCCCCACTTTGATGGGACTTGTGCAGTGTGTGACTTTGAACAATCCTATCAAAGTTATGCAATGCATTTTTACTTACCTGGCTCGCCAGCTGCCACTTGACTTACCATGTGTTGAGTTGATTTGTGTGGTGAGGTGCTGCGACCTCTGGTTCATTCCCGAACCGTGTTGTGATGTGGTCCATTCCGAACCGTGCTTCCATTCTTGGAGTGCCATTCCCGGCTTGTTCATTCTCAAACTGTGTTAAGATGAGGCTTTATTCCTCCCGAGCTTTATTCCTGAACTGCTGAGGTGAGGCTTTATTCCTCCGAGCTTTGTTCCCGAACTGTGTTGAGATGAGGCTTTATTTCCGTACTGAGCTGAATGCAGGCTTTCTTCCTGAATTGTACTGAATGTGGGCTTTATTCCCGAGTTTACTGGACGTAGGCTTTCTTCCTGAATTGTATTGAATGTGGGCTTTATTCCCGAACTGCACTGAGTGTGGGCTTTATTCCCGAACTGTGTAGATGAGGCTTTATTCCTCGAGCTTTATTTCCGAATTGTTGAGATAAAGCTTTATTCCTCCCGAGCTTTGTTCCCGAACTGTGTTGACATGAGGCTTTCTTCCCCTTGAGCTTTGTTCTCAAACTATACTGACATGAGGCTTTATTCCTCCCGAGCTTTGTTCTTGAACTGTATCGAATGCAGGCCTTCTTCCTGAACTGAACTGAATGTAGGCTTTCTTCCTGAACTACACTGAGTGTGGGCTTTATTCCCGAACTGAACTGGCATGAGGCTTTCTTCCCCTTGAACTTTGTTCTCAAATTATACTGACATGAGGCTTTCTTCCCCTTGAGCTTTGTTCTCAAACTATACTGTCATGAGGCTTTCTTCCCCTTGAGCTTTGTTCTCAAACTATACTGACATGAGGCTTTCTTCCCCTTGAGCTTTGTTCTCAAACTATACTGACATGAGGCTTTCTTCCCCTTGGGCTTTGTTCCCTGACTGTGTTAACTGTGGGCTTTGTCCCCGAACTGTTACTGTAAGTCGTTCATTCCTGAACTGTAATCGTGAGGTGGTTCATTCCCGAACCGTGCTTCCATTCTTGGAGTGCCATTCCCGGCTTGTTCACTCTTGAACTATCCCTTCCCGGACCATATCTCCATTCTCGGAGTGAGTGCCATTCTTGGCAGAACTGATATGATGTAATGTGGGCCTCGACCCTGGGACTCATTCCCAAACTGTGTTTGATGTGGGCCTCGACCCTGTGACTCATCCCAAAACTGATGTTGAAGTGGGCCTCGGCCCCAACTGCTACTGACATGGGCCTCGCCCCCAGATTGATGCTGATGCGGGTCTCGACCCTCGGATTCATTCCAAAATTCTGCTGATGCGGGCCTCGACCCTGGGATGATGTGGGCTTCGCCCTAAACTGATATTGATATGGGCCTCGCCCCCAGACTGATACAGCTGATATGAGCCTCGCCCTAAGGCTGATACTGATACGGGCCTCGCCCCTAGACTGATACAGTACTGTCGATGTTCCTGATTGGTTTGTCTTTTGACGCTTTCTTTTTTTTCTTTTGAAACCTGTTATTACAAAACAGAACAAACAAAAAAAGGATGCAAATATGTTACGTGTATGCATGCATGCGTGAATGAGTTTCCTATCTCGTTGGGTTAGGTCTTCCGTCGATTCCATTGATGACCATTCTTCTCTTAGGGAAAGTACCATTTCCACCTGTCTACCCTGATTTGTTCCAGGAACCCGTTTCTTTCCAAGTCTAACAGTCCCACTGTCTCCATTTCCCAATTCCTGAATGGCTAACTTATCTTTTCTGCTGCTTCTTTTGAGGATTCCCTACGCTTTGAGCATCACATTACCAAGATTGAACACACTCATGTTGCAAGTTTGAAAGTAATAGTCTTAGGCAGATAAATAAAATGGTCGCCTTTATTATTGTTAAGGAAACGTTCGAACAGGTAAACAAAATCAATGTCTTTATTAAAAGTGCAAGATAAACTATGAGAAACAACAGTGCCCTCTTCTTCAGCCCATGGTTCTTCACTATTGTTATCCCTTATTCTTATGAAGCTGAGTGGTTGAGAGTTTGGAGGACAAGGGTTTCGGGTAGGCCAGAGTTGATCATGTAGTTGGGTAGGGGATTTCTGTGTGCGTTGGGTTGTTCTTTCTCTGGGTCGGGTATTGTATGGGCATCGATGAGGTTTTGGATTTCATGTCTGAGGCGGGCGCAGTTGTCGGTGTCATGGCCTTTTTCTTGGTGGAAGTGACAGTATAAGTTTAAGTTCATGTGAGGTGGCACAGGATTTGGAATGGGCCTAGGTTCCAAAGGTTTTAAGAGTCCTTGCGCCTTCAGCTTTTCGAATACCTTTGAAAGAGGCTTACCAAGGTTAGAAAATCGTCTGTTCTTAACGGCAGTGACCTCAGCAGTAGCAGGCATAGTCCCTGAATGTCCCCCAATATTCCTTCTGTTCTGTCCATAAAACTTTCTGTTCTCGGCTTCCTCCTCCTCAATATCCATAACTGTCTCCCTCAGCTGTCGAAAATCAGTAATCATCGAAGTCATTCTCCTCAGTTTTCCATAAATAGAGGGCTTGGTGCCCTTGATGATCATTTTGATCTGGTCCTTTTCTGAGGGCCTAGTCTGCATCTTCAGAAGCTGGCTCCTCCAGCGGTCCACATATTCCTTGAAATTTTCCTCCGGCTTCTGCTTGATATTTTCTAAGTCACGGAGTGACAAGTCAATCTCCAGGTCCGTGACATATTGCTTTAAGAAAGCATCAGCTAGCTCCCTCCAATCTTCCTTAACCTGCTTGTCCAGGTTATGGTACCATACCACAGGTGCCCCCTCGAGTGACATCCCAAACATTTTCTTACCTGGCGCTGAGACAAGCCAACTGAACTCATAACAGACACATACTGACGGAGATGCACCCTCGGATCTCCATTCCCATTGAACTTAGCCAAATCCGGCATCTTAAACTGCGCTGGCAACTGCTCCTCAAACTTCATTGTCTCATAATCTAGCAAATCTTCATTCTTACCCCTCATCTTGCGGGTAACGGATTCAACCTGATCCCTGAGTTTCTGTATCTCGGCCTGGGACCCAATCACTCTGTCCGTTGCATACTCTGCCATATCATCATCAAAAGCGGGGATATCATCCCCCAACCCATTCGGAGGCTCCTCGCGCCTTACATTCTCAGAATTTCCCCCAGCACGGGGGACAGCCATATTTGTCATGGCAGTAGTCAAGGCTTGCAACTGTTCAGTGACCTTGGCGAGACCGTTTTCCAACTGATCCATACGGGATACCTCAATATCTGATTCACTCATGTCTGTTCCCAGTATTTTGATGAGTCTTCCCTTTTTTCTAACCCAACGGGAATCTATGATGGCTTTCAGAACACAAGGGTTAACATGATGTATGTATGCATGATGTGCATAAGAGGCATATAACATATAAATCATACTAAGTCAATAAAATTTTCAAACAAGTCGGCCCATTATCATTTTAGAAGCTTTTGGGCTGACTGTCATAAGAGTGAACACGTCCCAGTTTAAATGGCCCAACAAGTTCATATCTTATGGCAAGGAGCCCAACTAAATCCAAATGATAATACTCCGAACACAAGCACAAGGTGGCCCATCGACACTTAGACGCCTTTGGCCCAATAGTCATGGAATACATTCTTGTCCCAGTTTAAATGGCCCAACAAGCCCATATCTCATGACAAATGGTCCAAATGGATCCAAACGATGATGTTCCCAAACACAAGCATAGAAGGGAGATAATGCAAACATAACAATTTTTACATAATGGCCCATCAACATTTCAGAAGCTTTGGGCCTAATAGTCATACAGTACGAACTTGCCCCAGTTTAAATGGCCCAGCAAGCCCGCATTTCTGATAATAGTCCAACTGCATCCAAATGAGGATGGTCCATAAGCACATTCTCAAGGAAATAATTGTTACTTTAACCATACAAACCGGTCTATGGGTGGATTTGCAAGAGTATGGACAAAGGCTCTCACCGGCGAAGGATAGCCCACAACTAGGTCTCCCCACTCGAGGGTTCAAGCGACCAAGTGAGCGTATCCCTTTTTATACACTAAGGTACGTGCCAATGAGCTACGGTGTGTGACGGACTATCAAATGGATTTCCCGTTGTAGATTCCCCAGAGGGAAGGTGGAGCGAGGCTCACTTAAATACCCAAGCCTCTTAGGCTCTTATCGCTTGGTGTCAGGAATAAACAACGAGTCCTCCAAATTAGTCCATCACAAAGGCTACGAGTAGATAGTCATGTAGGTATCCTCACAGCTTTTCCTTCTAGAAAGGTAGTGAGTGAAGGAAGACACCAAACCATTACCTAGCCTCAAAGTGCCCTTGATTAAACCCTCACTTATCCACTATAGACATGGCCAATTAAAACATAAATCCACTCATTACAAGACAATATTTCGGGGCCAATTCTCATGTCCCCAGTGGAGTCGCCAGACTGTAGGACACAGGACCTGGGCGACGCCGTTTCTAGGCTCGCGGCACTAGTTTGGGAAGTACTGAATAACATGGAGTCGCCACCCGGTGTGAACCGGGACAAAGATTTAAGGCCGCACTCACCCCTCGCAAGGGAAGACCTCAAACCGTTGGGTTCGGAATGGTCCCTTACTTATGTCACTTGTAATGAAAGGATTTATGTAATAATTTAATCAAGCTTAAGTAACACTTATTTCCAAGAGTATCATGCTTCTAAATTCTCATGTGTAAAATAAGACTTATGTACGCATTTCACATATATCTTACATTTAAATTTGCATGCTTAACGTATATCAAGATAGCAACTAACATACAACTTTACTTGCATATCACATTCAGGAAAACACAAGCACACATTAACCATACAAGCACACATGTTAACCATACAAGCACACATATGGGCACTTTTCCAAGCGGTACGTGGAATTGTAGCCCAAGTACAGACCGCACTACCGTCCATTCGGAATCGGCTACGGAATTTACGTCTGGGTTTCCATCCGATATACCGCAAGAAATAATACTCAAATGTTATCATGACACAAGCATATGAATGGTAATACATCAACATATGCATTTATACATGTGGAGATAGCTACTAGGAAAACTATGCATGAAATCTAATGAAAAAGACTCAGTTCAGTGTGTCGCGTTCGTGTAGCGTTCGTAAACGCGTTCGAACGGAAATGAAACAGAATGCTCACGTTCGAGTAGCGTTCGTAAACGCGTTCGAACGGAAATGAAACAGAATGCTCACGTTCGAGTAGCGTTCGTAACGCGCGTTCGAACGGAAATGAGACAGAATGCTCACGTTCGTATGGCGTTTGTTAACGCGTTCGATCGAACGTAGATGAGGCAGAATGCTCACGTTCGTATGGCGTTTGTTAACGCGTTCGAACGGAAATGAGACCTGACACATGATAAGGCAAAAACACATGCGCGTTCGAGTTGCGTTCGTAAACGCGTTCGAACGGGAACAGACCTGATGCATGAAATGGGACGCAATACATAAACACAAAATAAAAGGGCGCGGCGAAGTACTGCCATAAAGGTGACCTTTTGGGGCTCTTGATCTCTCAAAGAGAGGACCTTTAGACCAACATACTAAGCCCATGCGCGTCACATCACACATACAAGAATAGAACCAATCATATCAACCAAGTATGCCCGATTGAACACATCTGACATCCAATCTGAACACACATCAACCGGCGCGGCAAAGCATCGTGGTAACGGGTTTTAACCCCTCCCCATAAGGGATCTTTCATTCCACTTACTAAGCCCATGCGCTTGATTGAACCATACATAAAAGATAAACTCAATAACATCAAACTAAGTATGCCCGATTGAACGTATCTCGCATCCAACCGAACACACATCAACCGGCGCGGCGAAGTAGTGTCACAAAGGTGGCCTTTTCGGCTCTTTGTCTCCCAAATGGAGGACCTTTGAACTAACTCACTAAGCCCATGCGCTTGGTTGAATCATGCATAACTAAACAACATATTGAATTCAAGTAAAGAAAACTAAATAAACAAAAGCAACACAACAAAAGAAAGATGGTGCCGTTTACCCAAGCGGTACGTGGAGTTGTGGCCCGAGTACAGATCATATTACCGTCCATTCGGAATCGGCTATGAAATTTATGTCGGGTTTCCATCCGATATACCGCGAGAGTTGACACATCTCTCATTCATCCGATACCCACAACATACATCATACACACAACGGATACCACAAATACAGAAAAAATATAATCAAAATAAATGACCAGAAAATAAAATGAGAATAAGTGTGAAAGATACCCTCAGGTCTAACCTTTTAAGCCGTCTCTCGGACTCGCGTTCCACGGAAATCGAAAGGGGGTAAAGCTCCGCAACTTTCTGGTCCACTGGTTCAACGTCCTAGCTCACTGCTTCGCTGTGTTTTGCTTACGATTCGAACTCCGTTCTGCTCCTATTCGGCTTCTGTCTTGCTGCTCACTGCACGGGCACCTGTTTTAACGTTTTCAATAAACTATTCCAAGTTTGTGTGGGTTCTTAGTGCAATTATATGTGATTATTTTTAAGATTATCTATGCAGTTTTATGTTACTGTTTTTTAAGGATTTGGGCTACTGTTTTAAGGTAATCTAGGAGGTTGTTTAGGCGTGTTTTAGGATTCGGCTAAGGGTGAGTTTGGTGCTTTAGATTCGGCTATGGAGGGTGGTTGTAGATGCTTTGGATTCGACTATGGAGGGTGGTGACTTGTGGTGGTTTCTTTGTTTTCTCTCTTGTGTATGTGTGAAGTGTTTTCTCTTTTGTTTAGTCTTGGGTGTGTAGAGAGAGTCTAGAGAGATTTCGAGAGAGTTTGGGTGTGAATTATATGTCCAGCCGAGGATAGCTTTGGTTAGGGGTTGTTTATATAGAGAAGGGTTAGGGTTGACAAGGGAAGGGATTTTGTGCATTTAATTAGGATATGATTTAGTTTAAACAAGGAAATCAAAGGATTGAGGGGGGGACAAAATATTTTAATTTAGGAAGTTGCAATATTAAATTGGTGTATATCTTATTGAATTAGGAAGTCAAATATGTGATTGGCTTTAATTGGTTAAGATTGATTTTAATTAGGCAAATCTTATTTTTAGTTTTAGTATATAATATATTTGATTTATTTATATTAGGCATGATTTTATTTTATGTTTTATTTAATTGGTAAATGATTTAAATATTTTATTTAATGTTTAATATTTATTTATTTAATTTGGGATGTGTTTTATGGGCTTTGGGGAGCTAAATGGGCTGGGGTGTGAGGCTAGCAGCAAAACCAGAATTACCGGCTCCGTTCGAACGCCTCCTCGCACGCGGCACGAACGTCCGCAATCTGCACGAGGTTCGAACGAAGTAACGAACGCAGCACCAACGAAGACAGTGAGCTTGTTTATCCTGAATTTCCCCTTCCGATATCCGTTTCCCGCGGCTTTCGTGACTCAAAAGGTAGTGCCTCCAAATGAGGCTCATCACCGGGTTTCACATGCGAAAATACAATGCCTACACTAACACAATTGATGAGCCTTATTCAACATTAAGCTATGTGATCATGCATCTAATACACAAATAAACATAGCTTAGGAGAAGATCAAACTATACTTAGTAAGCTTGATTCAAGATCCAATCTACCTCTCATTTGTTGAAATTGTTGGAAAACCTCTAAGGTGTGCAAGCTTGACTCCAAGATTCAATCTTGTTGCCAATGCTAGCAAGCTTCACTTCGATATCTAATCTTGATTTCTCATAGATGAAATATTGTAGAGACCTCACAAGCTTCTCTAAACACTTCTCTAACTTAGGCTAATCTCTTTAAGAATTTGCTTGTATTTGAACTTGTAATTAAAAACTTCATAAAGCTTGCTATTTATAACAAAACTTAGGCAATTTTTAATTAATAAAAGTTGTAATCTACTTTTAAGTGGGCTTAATCTAATTTGTCAAAATATGTATAATTAGGTGTGACTAATCTCCATTGTCTCCCATTTTAATTTAATCCAATTAAATCAAGCCAAGGATTAGGAAATTGATTAGTTAAATGTTTGCGACATTGATTTAATCCAATTAAATCAAGCCAAAACCACATATTATTACATACTTACAATTACCATAATATCCTCAAATGATAGAGATAATTATAATTTTACAATTAATCCCTTGTGTAATTATTGACTCAATCCAATTAATTCAATTAGGTCAAAGTAAATAATCAATGTTATCCAATAACACTTGATTATCTTAGTTGATAATTATAATATCGAATATTATCTTTTATAAAAAATAATCGGCTACCCAAATGCTCAACGAGTACACTTCATATTGGGAATCTCTAAATTCAGACACGTTCGTCATATAAGCATAGCTAATATGTAGGCAATTCGGCCACCTCCTATTTCGCGAAGAACACGAACGACCTTTCTGAACTATACAAGTCGAGGTCATCACATATGTTTAACAATCTCTCCGCCGTAGGCTATTCGAGTTGTGCTTAGGAAACATAGAATATATCGTCAAGTTTCCAAGACGCATATCTTATGTCGACATGTCCACGATTCTTTACAACTGATGCGATCTACCATAGGTGATTGGCTTTGGCCAAAGTCTTTAAGAATCTTGACTTTACTCACATAGATATTTAAACCCCTTATGGTACACATATGGGCCAATGGATCCTATCTTGCTTCGCACTTGATTACTGAGTGCACCGGTCTACACCCAAAGAACATATAGAGGCCAGACCATGAAAGGTTTCTGACATACATAGCATCAAAGTGTGGAGGATCTCACACAAAATCAATGTTATCCTATAGTCAAAGGATTACATATTCTACTCGACTCGAGGAGATTCCTATTGAGGGTGGTGTGTACTTCCAACTATTAGGAATCACCTGTGACTCATTCAGTATTCGTTTCAATGAATACCAACATGTCTATACGAGTTTCCAAAACTCATGGTACATCGCGTTAAACCATTGGAACTCCAATTCCAATATAGACATGTGCTAGTCTTCTAGGTTATAGGAATTCGACCATATTCCAAAACCAACGACTAGAAATATTTACTTTATGAATAGTTTACACCTAGTGTTAAAACTATTCTAAGGTCGATGTCATTCTTACCATATCTATACATCAATCTAATACGTATAATGACAATACCATTAATAAGGTATGGAATAAAAAATATAGTTATTTTATTAATAAATAATAAAATGTACAAATCGGATTGGCACTCCAAGCACTAACTCCATCAGTAAAGACGTAATTGACCTTAAAATGATTAGTTATGATACAGTTGCAAAACTGTCGCAACTGACATTGAGTTGTATCATAATAGTATCATTTCTTTAGCAGTTTCTGGTCAAGATTTACATTACTTGGTCAGTAAGTAAACCCATTGAGACTGGTACATGTCGTATATTGGAATCTTGGATTCCAATAGTTGATTCTCAATGAACCATGAATCTTGGAGACTCATATAGATATGTAGGTATTTATATCAGATAAACATTAAACGATTCACCGAAGATTCTTAATGGATGCTACACCAACGTCAATAAGAATCTTCTCGGGTTGAGTAACATATTGATTCTTTGACTTGAGATATCACTGTGGATATATGAGATATCTTTCACACTTTGATGACAGTCACATCACCGACCTATTTAGGTCAGACCTCCGCATGCCTGTTGGGTGTGGACCGATCCTCAGGATATCTTGTGTGTGTCAAGATAGAATCTGTCAGCTCTGTGTACAGAGCATGGGTATTCAATATGAAATTAGCAATCTGTTAAATCCATGGGCCCGTGGTACACTGTATAAGCGAGTTCTAAGTGTTATTGTTGGTGTTAACGCAGCGGAAGGGCGCGGCGGAGGGCGAAAATGGTTTTTAAATATTTTAAAATTTTCCCGAGCGAATTAATTAATATCAAATATTTATAATTCACTCAAATAAATTTAAATATATTATTTATTAACATTTAATAACATAATATATTTGGTTACACGACGAATTATTTTACGAAAATATTTTTCGACAAATCTACGCGTAACGGGCAAACGGTCAAACCGGTTGACCAACCACCGAGCCGGGTCATCCCGGACATTTGGGCAGTGTTCGATCAGCCCTTGGGCTGCCCGAACAGTGTCCAGTTCGATGGGATCACAGCCGGCACGTAACAAACCCGTTTTGACGCGAATTTCGCCGTTTTCTCGCGTTTTCGTCCCGGAACAATTTTCGGAATTTATCCATCACCCAATACACATCCAAAATCATCCAAACAACATATTTTTACATGAAAAATATTTTGTTTTAATACCCAATTTCAGATCTGATCCAGAAAATTATTTATCCATTTTTCATGCCATAATTCAATTTAATCACTAAATTAATCCAATTAATTTACACCAAATTTAACCACCACAATACAAAGTCCCAAGAACAATTCTAGGCAACCTTAGAGTGGTAAAATCACTCTAGAATGATAATTTTAATTTTGGAGATTAATTCCCTAATTAATCTTATTACACATTCTAAATAAAGAAATTATTAAGGTTTATAAAACTATCATCACCAAGTTTTGTTTCAAACATATATATCCAAGATCCATATGTATATTTAACATGTAATATATATCCTATACATATTTACATGCTCAAGAAACAAAATCTTAAGAAAATAGAAATTAGGAATTCTTGATTACCTTAATTCAAGCTCCAATTTCTTTATTTTTCTTCTATTTGGTGTTGATAAATCTTGATAAACCCTAACCCCTCTTTTTCTTTAATTTTCTCAACACATGAGAATTGGTTAAGCTTGAATAAAATGAAAACAATTTCATTTTATACTAAAACCCTATTATGGCCGAAATTTGAACAATTTTTTAACAAAAAATTAACAAATTTGTTGCCAAGAATTTGACACCTTAAAATCTTATCCAATAAAACATATTTATTTTGATTTTTTAATTAAAAAATCCAGGTGTCAAATACACATGGTTTGGCAAATCAAAATTTACCAAATTAATGAATATTCATGTAATATTCTTTAATTAAAATAAATCAATTAACAAATTGATTAATTCATTTAATTATTAACAAAATGACAAAATAAATACATGGAAAAATATTCCAAGAATATTCTTCCAATTTTATTATTATTAATAATTAATTAATTAATTAATAATAATAATAAAAAATAAATGTCAAAATCTAATAGGTCAATAATGTGTATCTAATCTAAATTATATATCGTATACAAATACACATTATTTAATACGCATGTGTAAATTATGAATAATCCGAATTATCCATAATTAATTTCCCAAGTGCTCAACGAGTACACTTTATATTGTGGGACTCTCTAGATTCAAGTTTATCTTTCATGGAAACTATTTCCATGTCCATAATTCATCCACTCATAAATTATAAAGACCACAGGTAATCAAGTTGAACCATCCAAGTCGAAGTCATCGCATATATAATCCATCTGTCATAGGTTATCTGTATTGTTCCAGAGATATAGATTAAACGTCAAATCTCCGCTATGAATAATTCATGTGTCGTGGCATAATTATGATTCTTAACAAATATTAGGAACTCGTTTCCAAATCATACCTCGCCCAAGGATTTCAAGGAATCACAAATTGGACACCTAAATCTCGTACACGGGATTGACAGATCCTCTCTGGATACGTCACAGGATATCGTGAGTATCAGGCCATACCCAACGAACAGGCGGAGGTATGATCTTAAAAGATCATTGACGTGACTGTCATCAAAGTACAGAGGATATCTCACATATCCACAATGATATCACAAGTCAAATGAGCTAATATGCTATTTTTTTCGTAAAGATTCTTATTGACGTTGGTGTACCATCTATCAGGAATCTTTAAATAAGTCGTTCAGTATTTATCCAATAAATACCTAGTGTCTACACGAGTCTCACAATACTCATGGTTTACTGAGATAAACCATTAGAACAATTTTAATATACGACACGTACCGGTCTCACAGGTTTACTAACCGACCAAGTATGTAAACCTTGACTAGGAACAATTTTAAGAATGAATCATATTGTGACATTTCTCAGTAACAATTGTGGCGCTTTTGCAATTATATCACAACTATTCATTCTACGGTCATTTACGCCTTTACCATATATAAGATTATATTGATGAAAAATTACTTAATTTTATTCATAATAAAATATAATGTACATCGTATTTACAATAAATACAACAAAATTTGGCGCGCCGAGCACCAACTCAAACAATTATATCTATAGAGATTTGACGTTTATATCTATATCTCTGGAATAACTTGGATACTTGTGACAGATGGATTATACGTATGCAATAACCTCGACCTGTATGGTTCAATGAGTTTATCCGTGTTCATCATAATTTACGGGTGAGTAGATTATGGACACAAAATTGGATTTCGTGACAGATATGCCTGAACCTAGAGAGTCTCCTTAATGAAATATACTTGTACAACACTAGGGAAATTTTTATAAATAATATTGATTATTTATAAATCGTTTAACCATTAAACGAAAGATACATGCAAATGGACTTTTTGGTCATTTCTTAATTAATGTGTATTTTTATTTAATGTATGATTTTATTAAATACGTATTAATTAAATGTAAAATTGTGATATTTGACATATATCATTAATATATGTATTTGGTATATTTAAAGTAAATATAATACATATATATGAGATATTTAAATTTAATTAATTAATTAATTAATTGTTAAATGATTAATATAATTAATATATAAATATCTACCATTATGATAAAGTTAGGAAATGATTAAGTAGTGTAAATTGTTGACTTTACAATAAAGAAAAAGGTAGTCAAATGCCATTTGACTTCTTTCATATTTGTTTTGTAAAACAAAATATCTTTTCCCCCCTTTTTAGGCCAAGTTTCGGCCAACCCTAATCATATTTAACGATTTTATTTTTCATTTGCACACAAGTTCAAGCCATCAAAAACTTAAAACAAAAGAGACTTGAGAGAAAAAGAAAAGAAACCAAGAAGAAAATCAAGAAAACTTGGATTTTTGTAAGTTTTTCCAACTTTCTATTATAAGAAAACTTGTTCCTTTTGTTCTTGGCTACAGCATGTGTAGTTCTTAAGTTTTTCTACTCTATTGTGTTTGTGTTTTGATGGTTGGAAGCATGAATGAAAGATGTATGCATGTATGTTTATTAAGGTATGTTTATAAATGGTGTATAAGCACACTTTTGATCATTTGATGATATTGTTGTCATTCTAAAGTTGTTAGGCCACTCATTGATGACCTAGAATTGTTCTTGAGTTGGTTCAAAGTGGTGACACTTGTTTGGTGTTGTAGCGATTAGATTAAGGTGTTGGATTTGGTTAATTTTATTAATTGGATTAATTTGAGAAATTAGGGTTTATACCTCCACCAAAATTATGGCTTTTCATATATGTGTTATATAATGATGTATATAAGATGTAAAAATCATTTGGTGTTGATTGGAAATCATTCAAACTTGTTTTGAATAAATTTGGAATTAAATTTCAAACTTGGTGATGCATTCGGCAATTTGGAGTTTTTTAGGATTTTGTGTTGTGAGTTGTATTTTAATGTATATGATATGTAGAAATCATTTTGTTAGTGATTTGAAATCACTTAAATTTATATTTGATAAATTATGACTAAAATGAACAAAATGCAAACTATTGGGGTCTCACGGTAAATATAAGAAAATCTTATTTTTGGGTATTCAGTTTTTTAAGTATTGAGTAATTAGAATAAATAAGTTTATTTTAATTACTCGAGAAAAAATCATTGAAATCGTAAAAATTTATTTTTCCACATTCCGCTGCGTTTACCTTTAAATCCCCTACAAAACGTGATGGACAAAATGTGGGGAACAATTGCAAGACGTGAAGGAGCAAGTGGAAGAATGAGCGCTTGCAAGACATGATTATTGCTACCAGGACGTGACAATTGCATGAACATGAAGGAGCAGTTGGGTGCAAGATTATAAAAGGCAGTGAAGACAACAATTAAGAGGCCGGAACAACAATCCAAAAAATCCAATATGTCTTCTGCATGAATTTCTTTCGATAGTTAATTTTCATTTGAAGTCGTTCTTTATAGTTGCAATTGTTAGGTTAGGGGTGGGCGCGGTTCGGTTTGGTTCGGTTTTTGCTAAAAACCGAACCAAATCATATTTTACGGTTCAGATTTTTTTACCTCTCAAACCAAACCATTAAATAACGGTTTGGTTCGGATTGAAAATTTTTTAAACCAGCGGTTTACGGATTGGTTCGATTCGGTTTACGGATTATTATATTTAAAACAAATTTTTATCCACTTAAGTGAAAAAAAAATTAGTTTATTAAACAAATAGTATAAAGTGCTAGGGGTAAGCTGTGACTCCAGGGAACACATACACTCCATAAAGGATTGAAAAATGAGGCACAATTAATTCTTGTATTTTTTAAAAATTACCTCGGATAATAATGCTACCATCATTCTAATTAAGAAACAAATCCAACATCTTACTTTCAAGAATAATGATGCTACCATAAAACAAAAAATTTAAGAATAAAAGTATTAACAAATAAATTGAAGAATAAAAGTATTAACAAATAAATATATTAACAACAAATTTAAGAATAAAAATATTAACATACTAATAAAAAGAAAACATATAATAAAATTAATAGAAAAATACAATTTTTTTTAATAAAAATATATAATTTTTTTAATTATAACGGTTTGGTTCGGTTTAACAGGTGCGGTTCGGATTAGCTCTTGAACCGAACCGTAAACCGTTTGGGGTGGGCCAATCCGAACCGCAAACCGAACCGTTAGAAAAAAAATCGTAAATTCGGTCCGGTTTGGTTCGGTTTGCGGTTTGGTTCGGTTCGGTCGGTTTTTTTGCCTACCCCTAGTTAGGGTTGGTGCTCAGAGTGCCAATCCGGATCGTATTTATGTCCAATTCATAAATATGAGCAATTCTATTTTCCATAATATTACTTATTTATTGGTAGCACCTCTTGTCTTTTATACACATATTCGATCTAATTGCGATTAGATATCTAATTACGATTAGATCGAAACTAAATCTGATTTAGTGATACATGTATATTAGACAAAGACCATAGGATTTACAATGTAGTGCGCAGTTACAACGTAGTTTGTAATTGACATTGGGAAGCGCACTATAAGATGTATATCCTTAAATAGAGTTCCTGGTCAAGATTTACTAACACGGGTCGGTTAGCAAAATCCGCTAAGACCAGTATATGTCGTATATAGTGACTTGGTCCGATGGTTTATCCTAATGAACCATGAGTCTCGGCAGACTCATATAGACATGTAGGTGTTTATTTGATAAACACTGAAGACTCACTGAATATTTCCTAATAGATGGTACACCAACGTCAATAGGAATCTTCTCGAGTTGAGTGAGCATAGTGGTCTTTCGACTTGAGATACCACAGTGGGATATATGAGTTATCCTCCACACTTTGATGGCAGTCACGTCACCGATCTATCTAGATCAGACATCCGCCTGTTCGTTGGGTGTGGACTGATGCTCATGATTTCCAGTGCGTATCAAAAGAGGATTCGTCAGTCCTGTGTACAGGGCAAAGGCATCCTACACGTGTTTACGATCTAGTAAATCCATGGCTGTGGTATAACTTCTGAAATTAGTTCCGAGTGTTACTTAAAGATCGTAAATTGAAAGTCGACTATATTATACCGAACGGATTTGACGTTCTTATCTATATCCCAGGTATAATATGGATAGCCTGTGATAGAGGGATTATACGTATGCAATGACCCCGACTTACATAATTTAGCGAGATTATCTGTGGTCGTCATAATTCATTAGTGGGTGAATTATGGACACGAAATTGGATTTCGTGAAGGATAAACCTAAACTTAGAGAGTCCCACAATATGAAGTGTACTCGTTGAGCACTTGAGCAATGCGATATGAATAATACAGATTATTCATAATACTTCATCAGATTAAATGAGTTAATTCGAATCGTTTAATCGATAAATGATAACACATGTTGTTGATGGTATTTTCAGGGCACTATATTATTTAAGCAACACGGTAAGGGCGAAAGGGTAATTTTCTTCTTGATCTGGATCATTAAATACCGACCCGACCACATGAGTGTTATAAACAGTAAGAGACCGAGCACACAATAATAGGTGACCGACCACTTTGGTTCGGACTACCAAGCATTATAAAATCGGTAGTAGCATTCTCAGCTCAAATGACCATTATGACCGACCTCGAGAAGACCGAGCATATGGCGAGACGTGCTCAGGAAGATAAGGCACCCTATTTTTTACGGATAAGATGACAAGAGTTTCCTACTCACATGGGGAGAACTGATAAGTCAGTGTCCAAATAGGATAAGATAAGTAGAGATAGTTTTAGATTGGGAATCCTTGCGAGAGAATGAGATTGATTCAACTGGGAACCCTTGTAAAAGAATGAATCTGATTTCTGTACTATTATAAATAGAAGGGTAGAGTATGTGTAATGGGAGAATAAAAAAAAGAAAGGGGAGGATCACTACGATCAAGCTTGTAAACATAAGAGATATCGGAGAAGCGTATCTCAGTAATAAAAGTATCATTATGTTTGTGACCGTGGACGTAGGTTGGACCTGATCCGCCGAACCACGTAAAATCTCCTTGTTGATTGGTGCATTTGTCTGTCTTCTGCTAAATTTGCATTTGGTTCCCACATAACCAAACAAATTCACTATTGAGGGAGGACTGTCTCGGGAGTAATATTCCCAAATTACCCTGAGACCACAATCCGCCGTCAACAGTTGGCGCCGTCTGTGGGGAACTTTGCTACAAAAAGCAGTTCACGAAAAAAACAATGTCAGAAGGCGGAAATCATCAGTCATCAAGGAGTCTAGCTACAGACTGGATGAAAAAGATGGAAGAAAGCATGAAATCCATGATAGATCGACTGGAGAGAATAGAAGGGATGAACAACGAGAGACCGGAATCCGGAACCAGCCGAAGAAGAGGTGAAAAAACAGAAGTTAAAAGAATTGCCGATATGAGTGAAGACGATGAACCCAGGAGGAAGGGTCCCTACGGGATAAAATCCATAGTCGTAGAAAAAGATTCACAAATAGAGAACACATTGGAAGAAGAAGAAGGAAGACAATCGCCAAATTCCTCCTTTGATAGTCTCCGCGACTCCAAAGGAAAAGATAGGGAGTATGGCGAGAATGTGCGGAAAACTTCAAGGCATGAAGAGCACCGCACCCGGGGCAATAGACGCGAAGAGGGACACAAAAAGTGACATGGCAGCGCAAGTAGTGAGATGAAGTCTTGGCTAAAAAAAGAGATGGCCAAATGGGGGGTAAACCTCAAGACTAATGCAGGAGATACCCGGGACGGTGAGGAGGAATCTCCCCTCACAGAAGAAATAAGGTCGGCAAAGTTCCCGAGGCGATTCAACATTCCAACCATGACGCCCTACAAGGGTTATACCGACCCGAAATCCCACATTGAAAGCTTTGTCCTATTAATGGAAGTCCAAGGAGTAGTAGGAGATCCCATCTGTAAAGTATTCCCCTTGACCTTGGGCGGATCCGCCATCCTATGGTATAGAAGTCTGGCCCCGGGGAGCATCGGAAGCTTCACACAACTTAAAAAATCGTTCATTCGGCACTTCAAGGGGGCCTGCGTCCCTAAAAAGACAATTGGAGAGTCAAGACTCATGAAGCAATGAGAGGACGAGCCCCTAAAAACTTTCATTGAGAGGTACCACAATATGGTACTCGAAGTCGGAGGATATGAATCCCTTGAGGCCTTGGAAAGTTTAAAAAGAGCCTTAAGGGTCGGAAAACTGTGGACTCACCTAAGGATCCAGGACACACCAGATTATGCTACCGCTCTGGAAGTAGCCCGAAAGTTCGTCTATTTAGAAAATGAAGAAAAGATCTCCCGGAGGGGGACAGCTGTCAGAGAGAGGACGACAAGGGCAGAGGCCCCCCACCGGCCGGACAGGGAATTCAGAAAACTCCTCCCGGGACGCAAGGAATTCAAACCAATGCCTCGGAATGACCAGGAAAAAGGAGTCCCGACCCGAGTAAACCACGTAGTCCGGGAAGAAGCATATATTCCCCTGAGCAAGCCACCAGGGCAGATCATCATGGAGATACAAGGAAATGGCCTCTTGATAGAACCCGACCTCAGGAGATTTCCCACAGATAAAAGGAATAAGAAATCTTATTGCATACATCATAATCTGAAGGGACATACAGCGGACGAGTGCAAAGATTTGCGGGAACAGATGGAAGACCTAGCATGGAATGTGTACTTAAATAATTATATTGACCATGAAGCTATGTCGGCCAGACAGAGGGCACGAAGCCGACAGGTGAACATCATCGCCGGGGGGAAGACACTGGTCGGAGACTCTAACCGGTTAAGAAAAAACTATAGCCGAGCTCGGGGGACGGAGGTGCTGGAGATAGAACAGTCCTCGGTACTACGAGGAGGTCGGTCGGTACCCATAATGTTCACCGACGAGGATGCTCGAGGGGTGAGTTTCCCCCATGACGATGCATTAATAATCAAGGCGACAATCGACGGCTCAGAGGTGGACAGAATCTTGGTAGATCTCGGAAGTGCAGTAGACATAATCTCCAAGGAAGCTTTAGATGGCCTGGGAGTGGAGTATGCAACTCTAACCGACGACGGCACCCCCCTGTACGGCTTCGAGGGCTCAACGGTCGTCCCACTGGGAATGATACAATTGGCCATGACGATCAGGACTCACTCCAGAACCCGGACGATCATGATAAATTTCACAGTAATGGACTGCATGAGCAGTTACCAAGTCATTGTCGGTCGACCTTTCATGATGAAGACAAATGCCGCGATGTCCTGCTATTACCTAAAACTGAAATTCCCCACCCGGGAAGGAATCTGAATCGTATGCGGGAGTCAGAAAGTAGCCCGCAGCTGTTTTGCCACTCTCTCATGAGAAACCCTATGCATTGAAGTAGGTACCAGGAAAAGGCAGGAGAATGAAGACGGAGAAGAAGCAAGTGGGGATCCGGGTCTTCGGCCAAACAAAGTTGCCCGGCTAGGAGCGATCGAAGAATTGGAAGGGATAGAACTCTTCGAACCCGGGAAGAGCATAAAAATTGGGGGAAACTTAGACAAAAACCTGAAACAGGGTCTGCTGGAATGTCTTAAGGAGTACCCAGACATCTTCGCCTGGGGGCACGACGACATGCCCGGGATCGATCCAAAATTCATCAATCACCGCTTGGCAGTAAACCCGTCACACAAGCCAGTGAAGCAAAAAAGAAGAAACTTTAATCAGGAACGGTGCAGGGCCGTAGCTACCGAGGTGGAAAAATTATTGAGAGATGGTTTCATCAGAGAAGTGAAATACCCAGAGTGGGTATCGAACGTGGTATTGGTAAAGAAATCAAACGGAAAGTGGAGGATGTGTGTGGACTTCACCGACCTCAACAAGGCATACCTGAAAGACAGCTTCCCACTACCAAACATAGATCAGCTGGTAGATGCAACAGCCTGCCAGGGACTGCTGAGCTTTATAGACGTCTTCTCAGGATACAACCAGGTTAAGATGCACCCTGCAGACGAGGAGAAGACAACGTTGTCACCGATCAGAGGTTTTACTGTTATAAAGTAATGCCCTTTGGATTAAAGAACGCAAGAGCCACCTTTCAAAGACTGGTCAACAAAATTTTCAAACCACTTATCGGCACATCAATGCTGGTGTATGTTGATGACATGATAACGATGTCTGAAGAGCCAGGGTGTCACGTGACCGACCTGAAGAAAATCTTTGAGTTATTGAGGAAACACAATTTAAAGCTCAACCCGGAGAAGTGCGCCTTCGGGGTGGCCTCGGGGAAATTTTTGGGCTACATGGTAAACTCCTGAGGCATAGAAGCAAATCTGCAGAAGATCCAGGCCGTACTGGACTTAAAATCTCCCAGGACGGTAAAAGAAGTGCAAAGTCTAACCGGCAGGCTAGCCGCGCTTAACCGATTTATCTCCCGAGCAACCGGCAAGTGCCACCTCTTCTTCAAAGTCGTCAAGAAAGCAAAAAGGAAATCGATTGGACGCCAGAATGCGAGGAAGCCTTCCTGCAATTAAAACAATACCTAACGCAGCCCCCACTTCTAGCAAAACCGCTCCCAGGTGAGACCTTATACTTGTACTTAGCTCCCAAGGCTCTGGATCCTTTCGAGGGACCCTCTGATGATAAATGTCTTGTTCAACTTCAGAAGGGGTAGGGGTAGTATCAAGGTCCTCTACACTGGGTGCCCCCGAGCCCGAGGAAAGCTCTTCAGCAGGGGGAGTCGAAGGGTTAGCAGGGATTGCGGAGGAAGACCTGTCATCAGACATCCTAGGCATACGAGAAATAAAAAAGGGGGGATGGGTCAGTCTATGACCAATTTCTTGAAATAACCAGGACTACATAACTACCCTAAAACATCCAGGGAGGCTAGACCTATAAAGTCCTAAATACCCTAAGCAATCATTCGACAAAAAACATAAATCTCTCATTCACAAGCATTAAAACAAACGGAGAGAAGAGAAAAAATCAAACGCAGCACAACAAAAAATGATGAAGAAGGTCAGTCGGGAAACTTACTTGACTTTTGAAACTGGAGAAGAACGTTGAAAAGCTGAAAAGCTCTGGTGGCACTGGATCGAACAAGTCGCAGTTGAAGAAAAGAGAAGTTTTTACAAAAAAAGAAATTTTTCCAAACAGACACAGAGAGATCGATTCTTCTTCTTATGGCCATGTCAGAATGTTTTCAACCGTCGGATCATGGAAGGACCTCGGATGGGCACCAGGTGTCGACATCGGGAACAATATGGTAAAATTGAATAGACGATCGAGATTGGATATCGGCAATAAACAGATGATTTCGTTTGCTTTCGGCGGGAAACCGACGGATGATTGACAAGTGTCAGGTTCGGGTTAAAACCCTAAAAGTGATTAGATGGGCATTTAAACGGATGTGACGGTTGCGCGTCTCGAGAAGAAGTCTCCGAAAGAGCGGTAAGAGGATTTTGTTTTGGTGGGAGAAAGAAAATATACCGAGCACCTTGTTCGAACCAAAGATGTTATGGCAGCACGCCTGTATTACTTCTCTTTACAAATGTCAGCAACCCCTCCGTCGGAAAGATTACTTTCTTAATTCCCGGCACCAACTTGTATACTCATTGGAACCGAGAACTAGGGGACAGATGTTGATGGTATTTTCAGGGCACTATATTATTTAAGCAACACGGTAATGGCGAAAGGATAATTTCCTTCTTGATCTGGATCATTAAATACCGACCCGACCACATGGGTGTTATAAACAGTAAGAGACCGAGCACACAATGATAGGTGACCGACCATTTTGGTTCGGACTACCGAGCATTATCAGATCGGTAGTAGCATTCTCAGCTCAAATGACCATTATGACCGACCTCGAGAAGACCGAGCATATTGCGAGACGTGCTCAGGAAGATAAGACACCCTATTTTTTCGGATAAGATGACAAGATTTTCCTACTCACATGGGGAGAACTGATAAGTCTGTGTCCAAATAGGATAAGAGAAGTGGAGATAGTTTTAGATTGGGAATCCTTGCGAGAGAATGAGATTGATTCAACTGGGAACCCTTGTAAAAGAAGGAATCTGATTTCTGTACTATTATAAATAGAATGGTAGAGTATGTGTAACGAAAAAAGAAAAAAAAGAAAGGGGAGGATCACTACGATCAAGCTTGTAAACATAAGAGATATCAGAGAAGCGTATCTCAGTAATAAAAGTATCATTCTATTTGTGACCGTGGACGTAGGTTGGACCTGATCCGCCGAACCACGTAAAATCTCATTGTTGATTGGTGCATTTGTCTGTCTTCTGCTAAATTTGTCTTTGGTTCCCACATAACCAAACAAATTCACTATTGAGGGAGGACTATCTCGGGAGTAATATACCCAAATTACCCTGAGACCAAAATCCGCCGTCAACATATACATTTATAAAAAATTAATATAAATAAATTACAATAGTTTATGTCAAGACAAAATTAATATTCGATTCGATTCGTTTAGTAAACGAATCAAAAACAAATCATGATATTATGATTCATTTAATAAATAAATCGAATATGAATCAATGATATTGTGATTTGATTCGTTTAAAATTCGATATAAATTCAATTCGTTAATTCGTTTTTTCCACCTTAACCATTCCTAAGTTGAGCTGGTATGCTCACAAATATTTCTTTTTTTCAATAGATTTTGTTTTTGTGTTTGTTTCTTGGAGTTGGAAATTTACTCTTTTGTTGGGTGGTTAACGGGTGTGACTGGATAGTAAAATATTTAAGATTTAGTTGTCAGATCATGAAATGTGTTTAAGATAGTCAGAAATTTTATTTATTCTGCTTAAGTCCGATTTCACAACGGATTTCCAACATTTAAAATTAAAAAAAAAAAAAAAAAAAAAAAAAAAAAAAAAAAAAAAAAAAACTAAATCATTTTCAGCTTTTCATGTTGTCTTCTTGTACACAAACCAAAGTCGTAAATCAGTAAGCAACTGGTCTGCTTCTAGAAGCTTTGCTTAATAAAATAAAACACGCATAAAAAGAGTATTTTTGGTATCCATTTACTATTGATTGTTGAACTTTCCTTATAATGCAATGCACAATATATTAGGCAAGTCTTGCAAAGACAACAATGCCCACGTAGGCGTCACTGTGACTACACGCTACCCGTACCCTTTACATCTTTCCTTTTCCATATCTCTAGTCTCTATTGGACAGTGATACAGAGAAGATGAAGCAAAGCATCTTCCTTTAACTTGGAAGAAAGAACTGTTCATCTGGGTTTGATCACTTGTAAATATTTGTGAGTGAGTAAGTGATACACTTTTCTTTTTGTTACAAATTGACCCCTTTTCTTTGTTTAATGTGATTGTAGCTTTATTGGTTTAAACCCATCTAAAGTAAAGAATCTTTGTTCAATTCATTTGTATAGATCAAGATGTCCATGTTACTCTCTTTGTTATGGTACTTGTTCTTGGCATGCTTTTTAAGTGTTCTGTATGAATATATATACATGTAGATTATCACAGAAGTGAACTTTTTTTAGTGATGTTTCATTTCAAGAACGGTGGTGGTTGGATTGAATTCTTTTACTGTCAACAATTTTTGAATGAACTAGTTTAATATTCTATTCTTTTTCCAAATTATAAAAATGAATCAATATGATGATGTTTGTTCATATTGTAAAAGTTAGCCCATTGAAACTTTGAGTTCACAGTTTTTGTTCTTCTTATCAAGTATATACATCTTATTTGTGAAATCATTTTTTCCTTGCATTTATTTGGACACTTAAACATCGATTTACACGCTTTTTCTCTATTAAATCATTTTCAACCGTTTATTGATTCATTTTATTTTGATGTTCGCTTGATTTTTTATTTTAAAAATTTTTGGAGCTTTTTTCCTTAAATTTCATCTGCATATTTAAGATAAGAGTGTCAATTGAAGTTCCAACATTGAGCATTGGGATATAAATCTGAAAATACAATGAGTGTTGGAGTTGGTAAAAGTAATATGAATATCTTGGGTGTCTTAACAGGATCCTCGAAGCATACTTGGCAGCCAGTCATGACTACTGATACTACCTCATTAAGTTATTGGTTGAATTGGAGGTTTTTCCTCTGTGCTGTATGGATTTTAATCACCATGGTTACAGCATCAATTATAGTATGGAAATATGAAGGGCCCAAGAAATCAGAATCTGCAAGGAGAGCAAATCAGCAAGAGACAGTTGGGACCGTGTATGAGGATGAAGCTTGGATCACGTGTCTCAAAGGAATCCATCCTGCTTGGTTGCTTGCTTTTAGAGTGTTTGCTTTTGTAGTTCTTGTTGCATTGATCACCGCCGATGCTGTTACTTCTGGAGGTGGTATATTTTACTTCTATACTCAGTAAGTCATCTATGTGTATCTAGTTTATCCTAGCTCTCTGTCCATACTCCATTTCCTTAGAGAGAGGGTGTTCCTAAGAGCCAGAAAGATAAAGATATATTTTTTATGTTATGTGGAAACTAGTTTTGACCTATGAATCTTCAATAAACCTCTGAACATTTACTTCGTCTGCTTTAATTTTTACCCGATGCATGAACTCAAGAGCAAAGAGAGGAAGAAAATTATTTTGCCTGAATGTGTTTCTGATTATTTTACTTCCATTGTGCCAACAGGTGGACGTTTACTTTGGTGATAATCTATTTTGGGGTATGTCTCACTTAAAGTGTTATGTGTACATTGTAATAATATTTTTTTTTTTTGAAAGTTAATAATATTTGTTAATAATGAAGTTTGAATAGATTTTTTTTCACTAAATTTTACTGTCCAAGAATATTAGAAACAGTCAGTTCAATTCTGCAGAAATATTTCAATGTAGCATAATAACCAACCATCAATCTGTCAGTGTTTCAATATCTTCACTTGGTTTTGATTAGTGGCAGCCCCTTATGTTTCAAATTACATGAATGTCATTGTGCATAAATTGTTAATCCTCTCAGATTTTGTATTGTAGCTGGCTTCTTTGCTTTCCATATGCGGATTACGCAAATACCACGGAAGAGACGCTAGCAATGGGCTTGATCATCGGCACTTAGATGCAGAGCGAGGTGCCTACATACCTCCCACGCTTGGGGAAATTGCTGACATATCCATCATACCCAAAAGCTCCAATACCCATGAGGAACCTCACAGTCACAGGACTGCTAATGTATTAGGTTATGTCTTTCAAATTGTTTTTCAGGCAAGTTTTTTCCTAAGAACAGTTGCTTCTTGTATTTTTATATGCAATAACCCACAAGGAGGTAAAGTACCTGCACACTTTGGCTTATAGGCCAGAAGACAAGCTAAAAGAACCTTCCTTCCAAATTTTAGGTGCTTTATAGTTATAACCTACTGGGGGTTTGGTTTCTGTCCAAATCAAACACATATAATCTAATAAATCTGTTTGATTCCATATAATAGCGATTGCTTGATTAAATAGTATTGGGACCAGAACCACCTAGTCAGTAGTCATTTTGAGCCTTTCTAGCCATAATTTGGTTATAAAAGACAATTACTGTTGAAAATAGCACAGGATGAAAGTTGTATGAAGTTTTTATGAATGAAAGAAATTTAAGATAAATGGTCGAGTTAGTTGGTGAAGTGATGGCTGCTCTGATCGCAAACCTTCAGCCAATTACGTATTCAATGGGATGGGACCAATATTTCAGTGACTTTATTTTTCTTGTCTTTAAATGTGCGAGTGATATCATATCAACCGTTTAAGCATCCTTAATGTAGTGCTGTCTGGTTTTTGAATATTTACTGAATAATTCTGGCTACATTATTGGCTGAAATTGCCCTTCTGCTGGACAAAGCATGTTTTTTGTTGTTTTATATCTCTGTATTTCGTCTGTGCTGATAAAGAGTTATTTTCCAATTGTTTTCTTTTGTGTTGGTGAATAGATGAGTGCCGGAGCTGTGATGCTTACTGATTCTGTATTTTGGCTCATTATTTATCCATTTCTAACATCAGCAGATTTTGGTCTGGATTTTGTAAGTACTGCTAGCTTATACTCGTTTATTTGCTTCCCTCTGCTGACCTCAGTATTTATCTGTACAAATAGTCAAATCCCTTGATTTCTTATTAACTTTAATAGTGCAAGTTACTATAAAAATTTAGCGTCATTAGATATCAGCCTGTGTTTAACTTGAAAGAAGATTATAAATTGCAGGATGGTTTAGAGAGTGCTGACCATAGCAATGAAATTTCAACCCACTGCAAAACTAAATGCAGAAGATTTGTAGCTGAATATGGAGGCATATTTTTCTGTGATTAGTCTGTTGTAAAAATGTATTACGTCTCACTTTATTTTCTTGGTCCAGTTGACCAGTTTAGGCTATGAAAGGAGGACATAGAAGACCTATCAGGGCTATTTTTACATCACAACCATCATTCTCTGTTCTTACGAGACGAGTTGAATTGCTTTTTTCTGTCACCTAAAATGCCCCTTTCATTTGATATTTGATAACTGTGTTCACCTTTTCAACTGCAGCTGATTGTTTGTATGCATTCGGTGAATGCCGTTTTCCTCATTGGAGATAGCATTTTAAATTGCTTGGTACGTTTCTTCATTGGCAATTTGTTGCTTTTGATGTCCCAATTGCTTCTAAGCATTTAGCGATTAATGATACCTTCTCTTTCAGCATTTCCCTGTGTTTCGAATTGCATATTTCATTCTATGGACGGGTATATTTGTTATTTTCCAGTGGATCATTCATGCTTTTGTTTCACTCTGGTAATGTATTTCCTTTAAAAGTCATTTTTTTTTATTTACATTAAAGAAAATTACTTAATGACTCATAATAATGATACCCTTCTTACAGGTGGCCTTATCCATTTCTTGACTTGTCATCCCCATATGCTCCCCTGTGGTATGTAAATAACCACTACTGATAATATGATTTTTATGATATGTCTGCATTTGACCCACATTTTCTTTGGCTGAAACAAATGTTGTTTTTGGTGCTTCGCTGTGTTTATATGAAGTTAACATCGATTTGTTGAGGTTTAAGAGAACGGTAGCGCCTCTGTGTTCATTGAACAGGAGACTGTTAGTGGTTCAATGATTGAACATTAGATTAGATGAATGCCACGAGAAATTTACTATTTGTACTAGTGCTAAGTGCTAACGTCAACTGGTTTGGCATCATGGGCAGGTATTTTGGCGTAGGGTTGATGCATGTCCCTTGCTACGGCATCTTTGCTTTATTTGTTAGGCTTAAGCACTTCTGGTTATCAAGATCATTCCCAGAGGCTTATAGGTGTCTGAAATAACAAGAGATCTTAGTCATGCCATTTCTTGAGAGAATAAATAAATCAGGTCTTCCTGTTTTTGATGGATTGCTGATGATGGCTGTGAAGTTTTTAATTCTTAGGATAGCATTTGATGATACACACACAAGGGGCATTGCTTGAATTCATGTAAAACAAATCATTTTTTTGTTATATATTCTTTTTTTTTTCTTTTTATAATAGTGATATATCCACACCATTGTGCATAAAATCATATAAGATAAAAAAAATATTTCATTACAAGATAAAAAAATTTCGGATGAGGTTATTTGCACTCTAAATTTTACTTTAAATACTCAATTATTTTGTATACTGGTCTAATAAATTTAAAAATCATATTTAAATCTCGACACCTTTAAATACCAAAATAATTTTTTTTTTTAATTAAACTCATTTTTAAAACTTGACTTCTAAACACACTAATTAATGACCTGCGCGTCTCGATATACTATGAATAGATTTGTTAGATAAAAAAAAAAAAAAAATTAATTAAGACTGTATTTTTAATAATAATTGTCCAAACAATACAATTTTTTTAACATTCATCAATGTGTTTTTTAAAATATTCCATTTTAATTGATTTGTTTTGTCCTTTCCTAATCCTTTTATGTCGCATGGTTAAAACAAATAACTATGTTGAATGAAGTGTGTCTACGACTCGTCCCCAAGGGGTATGACTTGGTGGTGTAGGGTCCAAGATTTCACCTTGAGGTTCTGGGTTCGAGTCCATGAGGTGCACTTCTTGTAAGAGCCTGGGACAGCCGGTGATTTTACCTGCGCCGCGGCCCAGAATGGGTGGTTTGGTGGCGGGGTTTCCATCGTTCAAAAAAAAAAAAAAGTGTCTACGACTCTATTTGATATTTAGATTAAATAATATGGTGAACATACAGTGCTTTATAAATGGTGATATATGATATTATTTTATGTTAAAAAATATTTATAATCTTCTTTTTTAATATTTTGATGGTGAGTGAAAATTAAAAATCTTAATTTTTACAAAAATTAATTTTTAAAAGAAATATTTATTAATAATTATAATAATATATCATTAATCAAATATTTAAAATTATATTTTTGACCAAAACATAATTTTATCAGATCACCACCTATCAAAATACAATACCTCTCTAATTGTCTTTCTTTTTCGGTTATTTTTTTAATATATACTCAACTATATACTGTAGATGGATACGCGTTGCCTAGGGCTTCACATGTTCCCTGATAAACTGTTCTACCTGAGATATTTCATTAGTCAAACCAGAAGCTTCGGCCACAATAACTTTGTTATGGCACTGAGAAAACGAGAACGCCTCTCCTGGTATCCCAAGAATTCCAAAGCATCCACAACAAACACTATGCCGCCTGCTTGAGGCAAAAAAAATCCTCTAGTTTGGGTCGGAGACGAGAATGACCAGGTACATCAACAAGATGAACAGGCTTTATTTTTCCCTTCATTGATGTAACAGTACCCTGATGAGACGAACAATCCCGAAGCTGACACAAAATACACATCATGATAGTTAGATTAACATCTGTAAGACATACGAAATTTTTATTTTGAATTAGAAGAACAATCATTGCAGAAGATGGCAATTGTAGTGCAAGCTAGACAGAAATAGATAACAAGAATTATGGAGATGACAGGAGATCTAATAATCTTCACCATAGATTTAGATCACTATACTAGATATTCTCCCCCAAAGCTGAAGGTCAAACAATTTTCCTGCTGATTAATGGAATCTTGATTCACAGGCATACAAGGCTCTTAAGCTACATACATGCTTACATATTTAACCTTTGTCAATTGACAGAAGAACCTCAACATAAGGACACCTAACCTCTGATGTGTAAAACTACTCAAGATTCAATAGCCAACTCAAGTACTCAACATCTACAATCTACCTCTCACACTTGGTCCAGTAAATTCCATGCTACGTCGCGGACTTAAAATCAACAAAGATTGATTATCCCGTGGAAAATAATGCTTTCGAGTAAAGGTATGTAGTGGTGTAGCCAGAACATTGATTCAGTGGTGGAAAAATGTGATTTTCACAAAAAAATGATAAATACCCTTCATTTTAGTGGAGGCAAAGCAAAATCATCTCATTAAAGAAAAAAATTTCAGTAATTAATAGGAAATATTTTAATTAGTTGCCCCCCTGCTTACCTATATGTGGCTTCGCCACTGAAGGCGTGTACCTTTTTACTCGTCCATCAAAAGTGACATAAGTTCAATCAGATGAATTTTATCTTGTTTGTTCATTCTTATAAAAAGTTTTAACACAACCCTAAAGTTGGCATTTCACACTCATACATCAATGTATCTCTCTTTTTATTTCCTTTGGAATTGCAATCTATTAAAAATAGCCTTGACTAATTTTCCACCATTAAATGAAATGAAAAAATAAAAAATAATCTAAACATTTGTACTTACTTGATAGAAAAGAAGAGTCTTTCCACTCCCACTTAAGCCAGCAAGTACAATACAATGGTATTAGATTTCGCGCGTCTTAACGCTTTAACTGCAACGCAAAAGAAGGCAGTTAGAAAATTTAAACACCAAGACCCTAAATACGTTACTCCTCTTTTAATTGAAAACAAAATACTTACAAATTTTGATGTAATGATAAATAATTACACAAATTCAACCATGCTTTTACGAAATTCATTGTTTAATCAGATAAAGCGAACAAAAAAAAAATCAGAATTTCTCAAAATTCAACAAATTATAAAGCCCTAATAATTATATAATAAACGATAAGATTATGAAAAATAACAGAGGGGGGGGGGGGGGGGGGGGGGGGGGTAAAGGGTGTTACGAGCAAAAGGGCGCAAGCGATGTAGAGTTGAGGTGGGGGAATTTGATTAACAAATTCAATTCCTTGATTCAGCCACTCCTCTAATTCCTTCTTCCACTGCTCCATCCCTTCTTCTGGTGCTAACTTCTTTCACATTACCAGCCAATTTATATAATAATTAATTAAAGACGAACCCCGAAGCCATTACTTGCAGCAAACGTTAAATAAACACGATGGGCTTAACGTAATGGGCATTTGACAATGCACAGCTGGCCCATTCTAGGCTTGCCTCCATTTCTATTAAGCTGTTGATAGTAAAAAATTTAATTGAATATACTGGCTAAAAATTTAATTACCACAAAAGTGTAATTAAATAAAATTTGAAGGATCTAAATGAAATATTGCAATAAAATTTGTAATAGAATTTAGTGGTTAAAAATTTATTTTCTTGGATCTTACGCTTAGTTTTGTACCAATCATAAAGACATGTTTCGGCCTTCAATGATTCTGGGCTCATATTTGACCGAGTCTCATCCAATATTCTCCCTCCAACACTAATCACTCGCTCAACTGCAACTGTTGACACTGGAGATGCTACAATATCCTTAGCAATTAATGCTAAGATTGGAAATTGTCTAGCGTGTTGCTTCCATCATTTCAAAATGTTAAAGTTTGCAGTTGCACATGTACTATAACCAATCTCAAAAGCAATTGTTAGATAAACATCAAGTTCGGTTGCAGCACTCGTTACCCTTGGTTTCTTTTTTCCTCCCCGCATGAGTAGGAGTTGCTCTCTAAACATTATCGAACTAGATTGCTCAACTTCAGTATGTTGGTAAGGTGTTGGGCATTCTCACCAAATTGTGAATAATATTCATTATATAGTATAAATATATCAGCTCGAAGATTGCTAATAATTTTATTAACATCTACTTGTTTATTTAAACATTCATAATAAATATCTAAATAATCTTTCAAACCATTTAATTTAGTACGAGGATCAAAAATAGAAGGAACCAAGTTAATTAAAGCAATACATGCAGTTCAATTCTGAGGTTCAGTTCATCAGTTTGGTTATGTGGTTCGGCTCGTTGGTTCGGTTCCCTAGTTTGGTTCCGAGGTTCGATTATATAGTTTCGGTTTCGATTCGGTTCAACCGGTGGTTCTGGTTCGATTCGAGGTTCGGTCCGTGAATTTTGGAGAACCGAAACCGAACCAGTTCTTCGGCGATTTCGGTTTGGTTCGGAACCGCTGAACCATTGACCGGTTTAAATCTGATCCTGACTCAGTTTGGTTCCGATTCGGTTCATGGTTCGGAACTGAACCGTGGTTAAAACTACAAAGAAGGTAGTAAAGAATAAGAAGAAAGCAATGAAGAGTTCAAAAAAAAAGATTCATAAAGTAAGTATAATTAAATTATTTGAATTTTAAAATATTTATTTATGTTAGGATTGCGTAATTTTATGGGTTATGGATGATGGAATGATGTTGTGAGATTGTTGAGTGTTGGATTTGATGATTAAAAGTTGAGGGAGTTATCTTTTGCTTTGAACCCGAACTTAAAATACATATGCACAATATGTCGGTCCAAATTATTTTATGACGACTTTGTTTGTGGTATATCTACAGTTGTAGTTCATTCCATATTATATGATGACTTTGATCCAGATTCGTTCATGTGGTGACATGTGAATGAAGGCTAAGGGTGGCAATGGGCCAGGCCCGGCCCGAGCCCGAGCCTGAGCTTTTTTTTTTTGCCTGAATTTAAAAAAAATACAAATACAAATATAAAATACATTTACACTATATATAAAGATAATTTACAAATAAATCATAAGTTTCATTGATAAATTAACAATTTAAATGCTAAAAATAAATAAAAATGCTACAAATATATTAAATATATATATAATTTTTTTATTTTGGCCCTGGCCGGGCCGAGCCCGGGCCAAAATTGGAAAGCCTGGCCCGGGCCCGGGCCCGAGTCGGGCTTTCATTTTAGGGTCCGGCCCGGGTTTTTTTTTGCCTCGGGCTGGGCCAAAGCCCGGCCGGGCCGGGCCGGACCAGGCCCGGGCTTTTCTGCCACCCTTTGAAGGCACCTTATGATGTGATCATATAAGACTCGACCTAGGGATGACAATTTTACCCGCAAATCCGCAAAAATCTGCCCGCAATTGGTAAGATTTGGTAAATATATTAGTGAGTGCGGTGCGAGTTTGGCAATTTAAAGCATAACCCGATGCGGGTGCGATGCGGGTTTGATATTTAAGAAAAAAATACGGGTATCCACTGCGGGTATCCGCATACCCGCAATATTATTTTTTATTAATTAATATTTTTAGGATAATATAAAAAAAACATTCTATATAAAAACAACTAACAAAACATAAACCTAAAACATTAATCCAAAGTTCCACACTCCCACTCAGCCGCAGCCCGCAACCTGCCCAATTGAAGATTTTTTGCATGACTATTATTGTTTTTTTTAATCACACTTGTTAATAAAATTATAATACAAAAATTTGGATTAAGTTCATATGATCAGAAACGGGAGAGGAGAAAAATAAGCTAGTGTTTGCTGCAACTTCAGTAGCTTTCCTGCTTCTTTATTACACTTACACCACTTGAGCCTTATAAGCATCACTTTCATTACACTTAGCATAAAAATATGACCAAAGGTTGTTGATTACTTTTTAGCTCATTGTCGATTAAGTTGGCTAACTTAGATCATTATAATTATGAATGGAATAACTCGTTTTAATTATTTTTATATGAAAAAATAAACATATGGTACTAAGTCTTTCATACATTATGTTATCTATGTACTGTATACACATACATTGCATGTTGTATATGTCAAATGAAAAACAAATGTGAAAACTACAGCTAGCAATTAAAAATAAAATTATTTAATTAAAAAATTATATTTTTAAGAACGCAAAGTAATTCAATATTTTAAAAACCCGTAAAAAATCCGTTGGGTACCAATACGGGTTTGGTAATTTATTTTTATATGCGGTGCAGGTTTGGTAATGAAAATTAAAACCCGCAACGGGTATGGTGCGGGTTTGGTAATTTATTTACATATGCGGTGCAGGTTTGGTAATGGAAAACCCGCACCATACCCTACCCACTGCCATCCCTAACTGGACCAAGACAAAAATAAAATTATTTTAATATTCGTTAAACAAAGAAATTCATAACAATCTAATAAATGATCATATATGGATTGATCTGAATCCTGAGTTACTACAAACTTCTGCATGGCAGACTATATCATTTGATTTACAAATATGAGGTAGGTGAAGAAATCCCGACCAATAGCTACTTACTTTGGAGACATGGTTTGGTGTGTGGCTGTGAACGTTTTACATAGATATGAAATTCACTCATTCTTGCGATAGTACATGAGTATCTTTCTTAAGGGTTGATTCAGTACTTGAACGTTAATAGCGCTCAAGTATTTCTATTACGATAGAAAGATTAAAATTTATAACAGTTATGAATAAATCATTCATTAGACAACCAATGGTACTTATGACACAAAATAATTAGAGGGGTATAACATACATTATGACCCAGCTTTAATTATGAGATATCCATGGAGGGTCAATCTGTATGCAGTGATTATATCGGTGGACGCCGACGAGTTTCAGTATATTATCTATCTACAGCGACAAGAGTGCAACTTTAGGTTTTTAATGGAATAACCTAAAGTTAATAATTCTGAATATTTCATTAAAGATTTTAATTAATATTTCGAGATTATTAGAGCTCAGAACTGTAGGTCTATTTGGTCCACGTGCTAGCTCGATATACTGTAACAAATTAAATATAATTAGATGATCTAATTATAAACTCACATGTATTATTGATGAGATCAATAATTAAAGTCACATTTAATAACTATGTTAAACATGTTTAATATAAAGTGTTCATTTAATGAAATATTATTTTTGAAATTGATGAATTTTAAATTTTGATTTTAACACTCAGTTCAAAAGGAGTTACAATTTTGAATTGTAATAAATGGAAGTTAATTCTTTGTCTTGTAACTTCCTAATGTATTTATGATATATTAAACCAAAAATTGAATTTTGATGTTACAAGAATGTGTATGGTCAAAATTTGCAAGGGTTTCTTGGGTAAAATTTTTGTAATTTATTGCAAAATTAATTAGCCTAAACCTTAACATATAAAAGGGAAAAAAATATATTTTTTTATGGCCACACTCCTTTTTTGGACTTGAATTATCCTCTCATTACATCTTTCATTTTCTCTCAAGAGTTAGTAGCAAAATAAGTAAGAATAGAAGTGTGTCAATTTCTAATCTCTAAATTGTTTAGAGATTATTGTATGAGTGTAGCTCACACTACCTTTTGCTGGTAGAAAGTAATAGCTCCGAAGGCCAAGTGGTGTTGACTAAATCATCTTTTCATTCTTCTTTTAAGTTGATTCGAGATTTTCTTTGGGCTGTTTCAGAGGCTAAAAAATACTCATAATTGTTGAGGAAGATTTAGTATAGTGAGCAGAATTTGTGGTACTGTAACAGTGAATAGTAACCACGAGACTGTAGCAGTGAATAGTAATAGTGAGTACTGTAATAGTGAACAGTAACCATGTGCAATGTAGCATGACTGTAGCAGTGAATAGTGACTACGAGCATTGTAGCGTGAACAATAAAATTGTTAATGTTCATAAGATAATAATAAATAAATAAATAAGATCTGATCCAAATTCAACTTCAGAAGGGAAATGACATAAAAAAAAATTTCAAGGTCGATCCCGGTGCCTGAGACGTTTTGCGTTGTGCGAGGAGCGTTGATCAATGGTAAACACACACGTAACACAAGCCACGTATCGCTCAAGTAGTATAAAATGTATCGATCCCATGTGGACTTAATACCTAAGCTATTAATTTATTGAAGTTAAATTTCTACAAGTATCTAAAAATTGATTGTTGTTTGGTTGGTGATTTTAACTAAAGACAAGTAATTAAAATAATGCGAAAGAAAATTCTAAAAAGTAATCAATATTATGAAACTATTTAGGGTTGTAAATCATTCCAATATTTTTCTAAAGATGAAGTATTATCTTATGTTTGTGCAATATGTCAATTTATTAACCTGGAACCCGAAGATATACAAATGCCTATGTCGATGGTCAGATGTAAACACCCAAAGTAACACAATTAACTATATGTCTATGTTAACCAATAAACTCTGAATTCATTAAGATTAAGTTCCAATTATGGCTACCCACGCCCGACAGGTATATGTCTATCCTGGAAGGAAATCTCGAAGGTGAATTTGAGATCGTGAGCTATTGAGTTTAAGGCTGAAACCTAAAATCTCTTCGTCAAGTTCATTTTAAGTTTATCAAATCAATCTTATTAGTGGTCAGTGAATAAGAAGCATTAAGATTAAGACTCAATAAATAAACATATACATCATACAAGACACAAAATAACCGACTTATAAACCTATAGTATTGAAATTCATCACAATCCTAGATAATATATTTAGTTACGACACATATCTATGACTACTAAAGACATATATAAATAAAACATCATGCAACTAATTGAAAATTAAAAAAGTAAAAATTACAACAATACAATAAAATGATGGGGTTTGGGGTTCCACTTTTATTATTTTAAATCTAGAAATCTTCCTTATTATAATATATAAATTTACATTACATTACCAACCGATCATATAGGCGGTATCCTGATTAAGTCAGATTTTGGTTAATTACAACCGACCATAAAGGAGGTATCCAATTAAGTCAGGTTAAAATTAATTTAATTAAGTCCAACCAACCATAAAGACGGTATCCAATTAAGTCAGGTTTTAAGATAATTTATACATTATAAAATAAGAGAGATTAATCTAAATTATAATAATAAAAGTTTCACTTTCACCCCAGCAGAAAGAAGTTACCTACTCATGCTTTTAAGTAAAACAAAGAAAGATTTATTACTTAAAATAAAAATTAAATACAAGAAAAATGAAATTAAACAAGAAATATACTCTCTTCTTAGTATTTTAAGGAAATTCCCCAGAAGAAAGTATGAAGAATTCCTTTGATTTCAGCCTCTATTTATAAGCTCCAAAAAAGGGCCGTGTCACGACGCGCGCTACAGTAGATGGCGGCTGTTGGCAAATTAATAATTGTGCTGACGTCATGATGATGCGGGATAACGCAAATGATGACGCGTGTCGGCAGATGAATTATTGTGCTGGTGTCATGATGATGTGATGATGACACACGTGATGACACAGTGATGATGTGTGTCGACAGCTGAATAATTGAGGCGCGTCACGACACAAATAAGTGTGTGCGTCGCGATGCGTGAACAGTAAATTTTCAATTTTACTATTTTTCACTATTTTGGTCCCGATTTGATTTCATTGAGTCCCGAAATCTTATTTATCTACAAAATAACACAAAACACATCAAATTATTCACAAAACTCGAGAAGCTATACAAAATATTAAGTAAAATGGGCGGTAAATATTGATATATTTTCCTTTTATCTTACTCACAAACCTAACATTTTGCTAGTCCTCGAGCAAAACAAAATAAAATGCAATAAACAACTTTAAAATGAAATTAAAATAAGCCACTTTCGTAGGAATCACGGTTGCATTTACCGTATGTAACAAGCCTTTAAACCCATAGGTGTCCCTAGTGGATGGGTTGTAGTCTCATGAGGGCTTACAGCGACGATACCCACAAACGTCAATCAAATGTACAATCAAACACACAAAGCAAAATAAAAAGATAAACAAGTTAGTAACTAAACAAGTGAAATTCTTATCCAAGTTATTAGTTGTTTTCTTTCTTTCTAAATTACCAAATAAGTAAATTCTCCGATTATTTTTATCATTCTCCATATACACAACCAACAATGTATTAATCAAATCATTGTGCCCACAATATTCATAAGTGTAGTTGAAAAGAGAGTAATATCTTTATCCTAAAGTTATATCAGAATTCACACCTTTTTGGCAATGGATTTTTTATGTACAAATTTTTATTTTTTATTTTTTTATATAACATCTTTAATCCTTGTAGCGAGCTTTGGGCCAGTGACTCCCAAACCAGTTGGCTTTAGGGCACTAGGTGTTAAGACACCCCTATGGACTTAATTACTCGGATCTCAGATGTTAAAAGTTCTACCGTTTGACGCGAACAATCACTGCTTACTGAGGCAAGACGTTCGGTTACTAAGTAGAAACTTTATTATTATTAACTCAGGCTTTTACCGTTTGACGCGAACAATCACTGCTTACTGAGGCAAGACGTCTGGTTACTAAGTAAAAGCATGGTTAATTATTTATATACACAATTTTTTTTTTATTCCATTGTTTTTAGGTGCTAATTCCAATAAACTAGAGCACTGAATATTACAAATTTTCACATACAACCTATGTTCGTATGTTACCATGTATGTTGATAATACCTGTTAAATGAGCATATGAAGATCCAATTTAGTCAGTATTATAGAGAATTCACGAATTTAAATAATTCAAAAGGAAATAAATAAAAATTAACTAGTTACGAATTAGGCTGAGATACGTCTCAGGAGTGGAAACTATTTACACAACTATCTCAAACACAATTCCACCTGGTTAGTCAAGTTTAAAACATAATTTTTTTTAAAAAAAAATTAATTTTTGACTAAAAATAACACAAAGAAAAATAAAAACAAGATACTAGTCAACTATTCCCCTCCCCCAAACCTAATTGAGACATTGTCCTCAATGTCTAAAAAGAAGAATAAGAGTTTATAAAACAATACCTGGTTAGCGTGGAATTCTACATCTAAAAAGAAAACTAAAGGTTAAGATCCAGATTTATCCGACGCTTTTTACCACGATCATTATCAGACCAGTTTATCTTGGAAATGATAGGGTCAATTTTTGGTTCAAAGGCTAAGAGTTGGTCAATTAAATCATTGGTTGTTCTGGCAGTGAAGATGATATTTTTTACGGGTTTTGAAAGAAACCCATTTCTCCTGGAATCTTCAAGAAACACAAAAAAAAGGTCAAAAAATCCATCAACATTAAACAGTCCAATTGGTTTCTGGTGTATGTTCAAGTTCGCCCAAGATATCACTGTGAAAATATCCTCCATCGTGCCCAAGCCACCTGACAAAGCAATAAAAGCATCAGCACGGTTAATCATTTCAACAAGTCATTCAGACATATCTGGCACGATGCATTTCTCTCTGTTTGATTGTCCGATAAGATTTGCGTCCGCCAAAGGTTTTGGGATGATTCCCAAAACTTGACTACCTCATTCATGTACGGCCTTTGAAACGTAACCCATCAGTCCAAGATTGCCACCGCCATATACTAAGTGCATATTTCTCTCAGCCATGACTCTTCCCAATTCTTGTGCTGCCTCAGCGAATTCTGGTTTAGATCCAGAACTAGTCCCGCAAAACACACAGATATTCATGACTTGTCTTCTTGAAGTTGCTTCCATTTTTTTTTACTTCCATCTCTAATCTGGATGTGTTGAAGAGAGCAATGACGAGCTGAATTTATAGATCCTGAAAGAGGGTGAGTAATAATAGCACTAGTACCTGCCAAATGACAATTATTAGCTGAATAGTAAATTAAATCGTGAAAGGCAAAAAGTCTGGATCTTGTCGGCGAAAATAAAAGAAAATAACAAAACAAATCACAATTATTTGTTAAAGACAAAGAAATCAAAAAATAATATATACAGGGAGCCGTGATTGTGGCTCAAATCTTTCTCAAGTAATTGGCTTGAATGACCTCTATGGGTCAGAGACAAGCTTCCCATCCAATTTTCTTATAAATTGGCAAACATGGTCTTTTAAAGTCAGATTCCTTAGAATCAATTGTTGTCTTTCTTTTCGAAACTGTGTATATAAATTACGAATTGCGTGATAGACATATCCACTGGGATGCGTCTCAAGAGTCAATGATCTATCATTTAAAGACTCATTACTCATGTCATCCATAGTGAATTTTATTTTGTCTTTTCGATTATCAGACACCATTCCTAAAGAACGACAACAAGTATTGCATATACAGCGTGCACATTTATAACAAACACCTAATCGTTTAGCCATTCTTTTCTCAACATGGGTATTTTTTCCTAAACCACACAGAAATGAAATAAAAGAGTCAGATGACTCATCTGCCAAGCGAACTTGTGCTTCAATTATCCAACGAATATCACCAGGAATACATTTGATTATCAGAAGTCTCATTCTTTCAATGCGTGCTTTGTAGACTTTCATCAGAGAATTTTGAGTGAGAGAAGGAAAATGCTTGTGAAGTTTTGCGAGAACGTCTTTCATCATGTCTGTGACTTTTTCTACAAAAATTAAACACACAAAATCTCAATATATACACAAATTGCATGTGTTGCTTCCCTGCTAGCGCTAAGTTTAACGTCGTCAACTAGATATGACTGCCCAAACGTTAGACTGGTTCAGCAAGTGTGAGACTCTCTTTTTTATGTTTGACGGATTCTCCCCAATAGTGCTCGACACGTTGGCTGTTAACTTTGAATGTATCATTGGAGTTGGGGTCATGTAGCTCAAAGGCTTCATATGGTAAAACTTGGGTGATTACAAATGGACATGACCACCGTGATTTTAGCTTGACAGGGAAAAGTTTCAACCTTGAGTTGTATAACAATACCCACTACCCTGGTTCCAGTTGTCTACGCACTATTTTCTTATCATGCCACTTCTTGGTCTTTTATTTGTACAGTTTGGTATTCTCATAAGCATAAAGATGAACTTCTTCCAATTCGTTCAGTTGGTGGAGCCGTTTCTCTCATGTTATTTGTAGATCAAAATTTAGCTTCTTCAGTGCCCAATATGCTTTATGTTCGAGCTCCACAGGCAGATGACATGCTTTCCCAAACACCAGTCGATATGGGGACATTCCAATAGGTGTCTTGTAAGCTGTCTGGTATGCAGTGGCAACTTTGTGAGTAACTAGTCCCTCCTTGTTGATCCAACGGTTCTCTCCAGGATTCTTTTGATTTCTCTGTTGGAAACTTCAACCTGCCCACTTGACTGCGGATGGTAAGCAGTGACAACTTTGTGAGTAACTCTGTATTTGGATAAGAGTGCATCAAAGTATCTGTTGTAGAAGTGTGTGCCACCATCACTGATGATCGCTTGAAGTGTTCCAAAGCGAGTGAAAATATTCTTTTTGAGGAATTTTAACACCACTTTGGAGTCATTTGATGGCAGTGTTGTTGCTTTAACCCATTTGGAGATGTAGTCTACTGCAACGAGAATGTACAGGTTTCCATATGATGGAACAAAGGGTCTCATAAATTCAATTCCCCATACATCAAATATTTCCACTTCGAAAATGCTTTGAAGAGGTCATTCATTTCTCCTCGAAATATTTCCCGTTCTCTGGCACCTGTCACATTGAAGAACGAATAAGTGAGCATCTTTAAATAAATTGGGCCAGAAAAAACCTGATTGTAGGACTTTGGCTGCAGTTTTATCTCCGCTGAAGTGTCCGCCATATGGAGATGAGTGACAATGATGTAGGACACTATTGACCTCCTCATGTGGTACACAACGCCGCAATAACTGATCCGCATAATGTTTGAACATAGTGTTTGACTTCATTGAAGAATTTCTTCCGTTGTTGATATGTCCATTCCAACGGCTATTTCCCCGATACTATGTAGTTTACATAGTCAGCATACCATGAGACTTCCTGCTGCTTGATGGCAAACAACTGTTCATCTGGAAAAGTTTCTTTGATTGTCAGTTGTACCTCCATTTTCGAGCATCGACAAGCGATCAGCCACTTGATTTTATGTCCATTTCTTGTTTCGGATCTCCACGTCAAATTCTTATAGTAGAAGCACCTAACGGATCAATCTGGGCTTAGCATCTTTCTTCGCGATCAGGTATTTGATTGCTGAATGATCTGTGTAGACCACAACTTTGTGACCCAGCAAATATGAGCGAAATTTATCAAAAGCAAACACAACTGCGAGCAACTCCTTTTCAGTTGTTGTGTAGTTGAGTTGTGCTTCATTTAAAGTTTTGCTGGCGTAGTAGATAATGTGAAAATATTTCGCCTTACGCTGTCCCAAAACCGCACCTACAATAAAATCACTGGCATTGCACATTACCTCAAATGGGAGTGTCCAATCTGGTGCTACTATGATGGGGGCAGAGACCAGCTTCTGTTTCAAGATCTCGAAAGCATGGTGGCATTCTTTGGTGAAGTGGAATGACACGTCTTTCTCCAGTAGATTGCACAGAGGCTTAGCAATCTTAGAGAAGTCTTTGATGAATCTCCTGTAAAATCCTGCATGCCCGAGAAAACTTTGAATCCCTTTGATGGATGATGATGAAGGTAATTTTTCTATCATCTCAATTTTTACTTTGTCTACCTCAATTCTTTTTGTGAGATCTGATGTCCCAGGATAATGCCTTCATGTACCATGAAGTGGCATTTCTCCCAATTGAGTACCATATTTGTATCTTCACATCTTTGTAAGACTTTTTCCAGATTTTACAACCATTGGTCGAACGAGTCTCCAAATACTGAGAAGTCATCCATGAATACTTCCATACTTTGTTCTATTATGTCTGAAAAGATGGCCACCATGCAACGTTGAAATATGACATGAGCATTACAGAGTCCAAATGGCATCTTGCGGAAATCAAAAAGTACCATACGAGCATGTAAAAGTGGTTTTCTCCTGATCTTCTGGGGCGATGGCAATCAGATTGTATCCTGAGTATCCATCCAAAAAATAGTAGAAATCATGTACCGCCAGTCTGTCTAGCATTTGGTCAATGAATGGTAGCGGGAAATGATCATTCCTTGTTACTTTGTTCAACTTCCTTTAGTCCATACATATTATCCATCCAGTCACTATCCTTGTTGGAATCAGTTCGTTCTTTTCATTAATGACTACAATCATTCCTCCTTTCTTGGGTACGCATTGCATAAGACTCATCCAAGTGTTGTCAGAGATGGGGTAGATGATGCATGTGTCCAACCTTTTGATGATTTATTTTTTTACAACTTCTTTCATGATTGGATTCAATCTCCGTTGATGCTCCACTGTGGCTTTATACTCATCGTTCATTAGGATTTTGTGCATGTAAAATGATGGACTGATGTCTCAAATGTCTGTTATAGTCCAGCCAATAGCTCTCTTGTGCTCACGTAGCACTCTCAACAACTTATCTTCATGCACCCATGTTAGCGATGAAGAAATAATCACAGGAAAATCAGAAGAGTTTTCCAAGTATGCATACCTGAGATGGCTCGGACATGGCTTTAGTTCCAGCTGTGGTGGTTCTTCAATCGAGGGCTTGATTCGCTCCTTTTTTCAGTAGTTCCAAGCTTTCCACATGTGGTGTCGATCTAGAGCGGGAGGCTCCATCAAGATAGTTGATACATTCCAGAATCTCATCATCTAATTCTCTGTCAGTCATTTTGGTGATGCATGCTTCAAGTTTGTTAGTGGAAATTTGCATTGCATCTGTGTTCTGGATGATACTATCTATTGCTTCAAGTCTGAAACATTCCTCCTCTCGTTCATCATTCGGGAATTTCATGGCTTTGAAAATATTGAATGTTATTTCTTGGTCATGCACGCTCATGGGTAGTTCACCTTTTTGTACATCAATGATGGTTCGACCTGTAGCCAATGATGGTCTCCCGATGATGATGGGTATGTCTTTGTCTTACTCCATGTCAAGGACAATGAAATCTGCTGGGAAAATGAATTTGTCCACTTTGACCAGCAAATCTTCCACTACCTCTATCAGAAATATGAGCGATCTATCAGCAAGTTAAAGAGTGACTGAGGTGGGCTTTGCTTCTTCAAGCTGCAGTTTCCTGTAAATGGACAAAGGCATCAAGTTAATACTAGCACCTAAATCAAATAAAGCCTTACCGAAGTAATGTTCTCCTATGGTGCAAGGGATGGTGAAAATGTCAGGATCCTTCAACTTTGGGGGGGAGCTTCCTCTGAATGATGGCGCTGCATTCTTCTATCAATGCTACTGTCTCATAATCTCCCAATCTTCGCTTTCGTGACAGAATATCTTTTATGAATTTGACATAACTGGACATCTGTTCCAACGCTTCTGCAAATGGAATATTGATATGCAGCCTTTTGAAGATCTCTAGGAATCGAGCAAATTGTTTGTCCAGTTTGTGTTTCTGGAGACGCGGTGGAAAATATGGAGGTGGAGTAAATCTTTCTCGATCATTTTCTTTTGACTTTTTTTCCTCCATCTGTGGATCTGATTCGCTGCTTTCTTTTAGAACTTCCTCAGTATATCCCTTGACTCCAACATCTTTGTTGATTTCAGTGCCGCTTTTCAAAGTGATGGC
>SKCR01034549.1:0-77039 GCA_019454045.1 Zanthoxylum bungeanum
AATGATATATGCTATTAATGCATGCAATTAATGGTATATATGGAATACAAATAATTTCATAAAAAGGTTTGGCTATTTTTAACTTTCTTAAATTTGTGCATAAATTTTGAAATATTAATCTCATACAATTGAATAGTAGATAAATTATAAATACCAAATCAAACCAAACAAAAAACAAAAAAATATTAGGTGGAGTCGTTACAAGAATAATTTGATTTTATCGTACTCTATCCAAAATTATTATCTCATTAAACTTATTAAAATGTAAGTCAATCTTTATATTTTATGTCCATGTTTATTTAGTTACTCACGAAACTTGTTTGGCATATGACAATATATCTATATATTTTTTTTTGCCACATATTTAAAAGTCTATGTAAAATATTATATAACTTATAAAGTTTTTAAGTTTTTTTTCCCCAACAAAATGAAGGTGCATTATATACATTTTTGGTGATGTTCACTTATGGGAGGCCAGGGTGCATTAATATATACTGCAATTGTCTTTCAGTAATTTTGTCAAACAAGTAATAATCATTGGTATGTTGGGGGAAACAGCAACATATATATATATTTCATTATTATTATGGAAATTAGATTTCGTTTTTATTTATTTATTTTGGTATATCTCTAACTTATATATTATTATTGTATGAATTAAGACTCTTGGTGTTTTACTATAAAAAATAAAAAATAAATAAAAATACTCATGTAATTTTCTTCAGAAATCTCGACCGTGGGTCCATCAAATTTCAATTCAATTGTGGGTTGTAATGATAATTATATTGTATACTTTTTGTTAGTTTAACATATTTATATGAAATAGTCAACCCCCTATTTAACCTAATAGTAGATATCTCTTCGTCTTATGAGTGAACAAATTTATTTATTCTTTAAGCTTTTGATGCACCTATATTAATTCCAACATACATACATACATATATAATCATTTTGTGATAGGATGAATGATATTCTATCTTGTATAAGAATTTATATTCGAACTAGACCAACAAATGGTTGGCAACTAATCTCCTTTTTTTTTTATCTTAAACAAAAATTACAATCCAACTACTTTTATAAACATAGATTGGCACCTCATTATCATATTATTTCCCTTAAAAAATACAATTAAAATTGTACTTTTGTGTGTGTATATATATAATTATATATTTTGAAATCATTGGAACTTGTCATCAAACCATCTATTTCGGGCTTCGGGCTTAAGCGGAGCAGGTAAAATATGGGATTATTTCAGACTCTTATAAGAAACGTACTTTCTGGATTTGAACTAAGGACCTTAAAGTGAGATCATAAACCATACACCATCAAATCACGTCCATTGGAGACTACTTTTGTATAATGTTAACACTTAAACACATAGAATATAATTGATAATATATATATATATATATATATATTGTTGAATTTAGTTGGTGCTTGGCCAGGGCATAGCCGGATAGGTAGGTGTGTTGTTGAAATGATAGTTGTTTGGATTAAATAAAGTGATCAATTAAGTGGACAATGTTGCTTTGAACTTCAATGTTTATTTTATTAATCGTGGGTGGGGGCTCATTTGGTATGAAATTTTGGAGAAACTTAAATGTCTCTAATCATTAATTAATAGGAGACCATAATGGTGGCAAAGGATTTAGAATTTAATTGTCAGATATTAAATTTGAGTATAATAATATATATATATATATATATATATATATATATATATATATATATAAGAGTAGTGCTAATTAAACGTACACCATCATTAAAAGGTAACAAATGTATGGCCTCATGAATCATAATTGCAAGTGCAATGCTACCCACTTCACTAAGTTGGGTAATAATCACTTGGTCATTTTTTCACAACAAATGGACAACTAACCATTAGCATAAATGTAACATTTCATTTGATTATAGGTCTGATCTCTCTCTTGAATATGATCGGATCGTATTTGTTTGATTCTTTAGATTTTGAATCGGATCGGATAAATTTAATAACTATCAGATTGAATCAGATTTCATTCGATCGGATTAAATTATTCTACTCTTATCGAATCGAATCGGAATTAGATTCGATCCGAATCCAATAATGCCCATTCTTATTTGATTCTAGAAAAGCAATCTTTTTTTTAATATTGTAACAATTTATTGATATATTCATTAAGAAAATTGCTGTCACCTTATTTTATAACTTTTCAAATAGAATTTTACCGAATAAAAGCTTTTACTAATATAATATTTAGGAAAAAAGAGCATTTAATAAAAAATAATAATAATAATTGATTAGTTGTTAACATGATGTTTTATTAAATATTATAAAAATATTTTAATATGTAAATTTTTTTAAAATTATGTAATTTTATTTAAATTAAAACGTAATTTTAAAACGTAATTTTTTAAAAAAAAACAAAATCAGAAAAACAACGTAATTTAATCTAATACTAACAACTACGCAATTATATTTAAATTGCTTTACTATAACGTAATTTTATTTAAATTTAAAACGTGCCGAATCTACCTCTAAATATATTTTTTTTTGAAAAAAAAAATCTTTTATATTACACAAACTTGAACTCCTACCCACATACCCAATTTACGAGAAAATCTTCTATGCAACAGTAGTACCATGTCATCCATGCCACTATTACACCAAAAAATCTCTCTCAATTTACGGATGGCTTTCAAAGAGCCATTCAAATTTATCAAAATCAACGATTATTTTAATGTAAAAAGGATTCTTGATATAAATTTTAGATCTTCAATCAGGACCATTTTCACAATTGCGACTGCATAATTTTTAAATGATTGAGCCATTTTGCACACGATGTATTAGTTTAATGATACACGACTTATGTTGTATCTTTTACACGGATGTGGTCTTGAATAGAATCACGACAAAATGAGTTGGTTAAAGTCTCAAATTTGATCCAAAATTAGAATCTCTGAATTCAAAAAAAAATTCAATATTCAATATTTAATATGACTTATATGTTTTTTATTTTTTATCTGAAAGAGCCCAATTTAAAAATTCGTCTAGGATCTTATAAAATTTAAGATAAAAATAATAAAAAAGAGAATTGTTAGATCATGATTATATTACCGTCAAAAGAAATTTTTCCATTTTCGTTAGAACTCGTATAATTGTTCGAAAGTAATAGTGTTTTGCTAACTTCCAAAGTTTATACTTATTTTTTTTAATATTTTCATCCAATTTAGTTTTTACAAGAAAAGGTGAAAATGACTTGGGGTTTGGGACTTCAAACCAACGCAATATTTGAAAATTTTAGAGCAACCGAAACCAAAATCAACTGAAATATCCATATCCGATGCACTCCTACTATTACTATTTCTTAATTTTAAAACCGAAACATAATCATTATCTATTAAAATTCAGATATCATATTTTTTTCGATCAATAGTATCGAATATTTAAAATAACCGGCCAAATTATCATACTTAAGGCTAATGAATGCACTTTAAACAAGTCATTTTTTTAAAAAGTTGTGTTGCATAGATGAGATTAGAAGATCTAATCATACATCATTGCGAATGATGCAATTAAAAAACTAAGTATTCAGCTCGAATAATTATTTAGGAACACCTAATGTTTAAGCTTAGTTAGGATAAAACTTAATAACATAAAATAATATGTATACTATAGATTTCCCGTAACCGATAAAAAATGAATTCACATATAAAACTAATTAGGTACAAGAAGAATTATGAGATTAGTCTGATCTTCCCTCACCTTAACTTAGTATTGTTGAATACAGATTCTTAATTAGAAACGGAACAACTTAATACAAAAATTAAACATATATTTTTTTACAACAATTTATATACAATTTATTGAAAATTGATAAATCTATTAGACAATACATGTGTCCATAGGAGAATCATAGAACTCTATCTCACAATCTTCACTTCTAATAATAGATCTACTCGTCTAACTCGAACATACTTTCTATAAATTGGAGAGTGAAGCCATTATACCTTCAAAAAAATACAAAGAACATAAAAATATCTAACCCAATAAAAGTAGCCACCGCACCTAAATGGATCCATAGATCAAAAGATTCGGAGTAAAAGGAGACCCGTAAATTCATCGAAGGGAAAAGGAGAAAATGCAACCTTTAATCAAGTCCTTAGGTAGTCAAAAAGTCATTTTCTATTTTTTTCTACGTTCACTTCTTTGGTCTTGAAACCAATTATTTATGGGGGCCAAGATGAAAGAAGTGACTTCATTTTTTTTAATTTTTTTTAACCAAAAGAGGAATTGCTTTATGTGGAGGCAAAATATGTCATGAAAATGCAATTGCATGCTTTAAAAACTTGAAAATTATTGAACAAAGGAACATGGGTAGGGTCCAAATTCCAAAATACAAGCTTGAAACAAACTACATTTCACATTATACTCCAAATTTGCTCTCAATTACCATTAATGTCATGCATAGAATAAGACCCATATTTCTGAAATTTAATTTTGGAAATTTACTCCAAAATAATTGTTCATAAAATTGTTATTTATTATAATAAATATGGAACACGACCTATCACAATTGATATGTCAAAGAAGGTTGCAAGTTTCTTAATCAAATATTATAATTATTCATATCAATAATCAACATGATAAAAAAAAAGGCTTATTGTTGAAGGGAACATGTTATCCAAATGCAACCATAAGGCATGTCATGTCAAGTTCAAACACAACCCATTAAATGATTGTGTTTAATATTTGTTTTTTCTTTAAATTAATAACTAAAGAATGTGTAACCAACAAAAAAAAAAAAAATTTCCTTTATGAGATATTGAAGCATTTCTTGTATAATAATAATAAATAATTCTTTACTTAATTAATAATCCACCCAAATTTTGAGATACAATAAAAGGATTATGTGATGGATGAGTAAGACTGTGTGTTTGAAGCATCCAAAGTTAAAAACTTCTAAACTCCGCCAATTAAGCAATGATTTTGGCCACAAAATCAACATAATTGACTCCAAATTAATTAATATTTGTTCCCTTTTGAGCACCCACAATATTATCAAATTTTCATCTTTAGCAACATGAAAACAAAGGTCGTACCTAAAAGTGAAAGGTCCTGATTCTCCTTATATGTCCGGAATATTTTAAATTTCAAATTTGTGATCAAACAAATCGTAAGTTGACACTTGACCATTACGTTAGCGACTACTTTCAACCATACTCATTAATATTAGAAAAGCAATGATCGTGGACATCATTCATATTATTAAGAGCTCAGCAGGCCTCGACAAGTCTCCTCCAAATTCATTAACATTTTTAATATATAAAAAATGGAAGTCTTCACGTAATGTAATGTATTTATTTGTCCCCAAGGGCACAATTTGGTAGTGTAGGGTTTATGGTCTGACATTCAGATTTTAGGTTCGAATCCAAAGAGTCTGGGAGGGACAACCATGAAATTTACCTACTCTACTTAAATCCGGAAGATTAATTTGGCGGTGAGATTCTTGAAGGCTATTAAAGAAAAATATATGTTGAATACAGGAGAAATATATGTTAAAAATATATGTTATTTTGTAAAAGGGCACCATATGGGAAAAGGAGAAACGATGTCAATGTTTGGGATAATTTTTCTAATTAACTAAGTGTTGAAGTTTTTGAAGATAATTAAATAATTTAATAGCGCTTTTAATATATAAACTTGTTTTAAAAGGTCAAAAATCAAAAGTCATCAACTCAACACAAGTGCTTTATATATTAGACAAATGTCAATAGACTAGGTCCGGTTTCATTAAATATAATCATACATTGTGACATATTTTTGATTTGGTTCAATTTGAAACGTTAGTTTGGTAGGTTAAAATGGATGGCAATTTTCCAAATACCCAAATTCAACAAAATTATCATCGAAATTTCAAATTATTTTTTAATTCTGAGGATCTATGAGAATATAAATGGGTAAGAAATTAAACATAAACATTACCATTACCAACCTCTTGATGATCGAAAATGGTCCCTTGTAGGGCTAACAATTTGGGCCAGGATTCATTTATTCGTTCGATTCGATTCGCTTTAAAGCGAATACGAGTTTGAAAAAATGGATTCATTTAATAAATAGGTTAATTCGATTCGATTCGTTTATTAAACGAATCGAATACGAATTTAAGCTCATTGATTCGTTTATGATTCGTTTTATTATTATTTTTTACTAGTTCTTGTTAATTTTCAATTAATATTCGAGAAATTATAACTAATTACCATAGAAAAAGTAATATTTTCGATATTTGGTGATGTATTTTTAGTAAATATATTAATTACATATTTCATTTGTATATATTTATGAAAAATTAATGTAAATCAAGTGTGGTAAATTATTTTATTAAATAATATAATGACTAAACGAATAAACGAATCATGATATTAGGATTCGTTTAATAAACGAATCGAATACGAATTCATCATATTTTGATTCGATTCGTTTAGGATTCGATACAAATTCGATTTGTTGATTCTTTTTACCACCTTTAGTCCCTCGTACTTGAACTACAGCCCCTTATATAACGATCGAGTAGGCTTGTGTTTTATGAGCAAAATCTTCGTGAGAGCCAAATCTTCAACCCCATACTTCATATGTAGCCATTTGCTATCATTTAGGGTGGTATTTTGACCCGTCATATCCCATCTTAACGGGATCCCGTCTCAGGAGAGATGGGATTAGGGATAAAAAAAATTTATCCCATTTTGAAAACGAGACAGAATCAGAATATATTTTTATCCCGTTTTATATGATCAATGAAAAATCTCGTCCTATCCTTACCCATTTTCAACTCTACTATCAGCCCATTTCTTCATTCACTTTGCCGCCTTTTCAAATTACGCCCAATACCACTTTGGCCGAGTGTTGTTAATCTGAAACACCTCACTTGATTACCAAAAATTTTAGGATGTAGCGCTGATATTATGGCATTTATGTAATAATATAATAATATCTTATTATATATATTAATTATTAAAAAAATATTAAATAGATTATATAATATATAATCAAATTACTATTAGTTTATTCAACTCCTCCAATGCATGAAAATTAAGTGTATCGAGCAGTATGATGGTATTCACTTGGCCCAATCACGTAGAGTTAAAAGGCCCATGAGTGTTCAAACGATCTACTTTTTATTTTTGAATTTGAGGCCCACCAAACAAAATATGTTTACAATTTTTTTTTTGTTTTGAGTTGTAAAATTTCAAGGCCATGGCTATATCGATATCATTGTAAAGGAAACAAAATAGTTGTTACTTCAAAATTATAATTGAAAAGAGGATGTTTCATCAGCTGAGGGTCACATTTCAATTATCAGTTGGTGATTAAAAAAAAAACAAGACAAGACAAGACAATGCCAATGTCCAATCATTATGATTTAGGGGCTCCTAAATAAAGTCTGGCTCCACTTCAATAATTTGTGCTGTTTATGAAATTTTGGTATCTTTTTTTATAGAACAAAAGTATTGAGAGACATGATGAGATCCTCAAATGTTTGAGAGTTATAATGTTTAATCCTTTTTATTTATTTATTGATTTTTATTGACGGTATGTGTTAGTTAATCACATTTTTCATACATAATTCAAATAAGTTAAAATTAATAAACATGTAATCCTAAAATCAATATAAACTCAAAGCGAACATAAGAATTGAGAAAAACTTATAAATTGTAGAAGATAAAAACTCAAAATCAAGTCGATGATAACTTTATCCTTAAGAACTTATTAGACCTGTCACGGTGCGCTCACGCATCTATTGGCTAACATTCTCTCATAATACTTAATTACTTCTTGACTAAGGATCACTCCTTTTGGTCAATAACTTTGAACTAGGAACAATAGTTGAAACTTTTTTTTTTGGAAAACCTTAAACTGTTTGATTAAGAAAATTAAAGAAGAATGGATGAAATTGACTGAGTGAATCAAATGAGAACCCATGAACCCCTTTTTTATAGACATAGATGAATGTCTTTGTAAAGCTACATCCATATCAATTTATATAATACTTTAAAAGTTACAACCCTCCAAGGAATCCTTTCAATCCAAATAGTTGTGTCTTTCTCATTAATGGATTATATTATTTCAATCCAAAGGGTCGTGTCCATTCTAATTAAAGGATTATATCATTTCATTTTTTTTAAATATATGTAATATTTAGAGAATTCCTACAATCCCTCATAATTCTCTAAATATGAATGTAAACACTTAAGAGAGTTTTCGTAAAATAAAACTACATCAGAATATGTAGCTTTCGACTTGAACATTTCATAGTAAATAACTATCGAATTTACTTGGCAAACTAGTGACCATAGTCTTTAACTATTTTGTCGTTGGTGTAAACCAAGACAATAACCATAACACAACTTTACTTAGACCATTTCCCGTTCTATGGTTGTGTTCAATTCGAACATGAACATTGGTCATAGCTTTATTAAGTACTTTAGGGAATCCAACTTTTAAAATTCTCATGAAAGCGACTTTACTTCTTACTTGAAATAAGTAATCTATTGTATAAGATATTATGTCGATACCCCTATTAGGACTATTCTCATAATATGGTGATCATTAAAAACCTTTGTTTATCCTAACATTAACAAACAACATTTTACATCATTATAGGAATGGGAAATAATATAGAATTATACAGTGTTTGGTTTGAATTACACAAAGTATTAATTGTCCATTTTGAACCTTAATCTTGGGATCTCTAGTCATTTATGTTGGGTTTCACAATCAAGCTCATTCTCATCGATGACTTCTCAACTTACTCTCAAGGTAAACCTTTAGTAAGTGAATCTACTAGGTTTTCCTTCGATTTGACATAATTTATTGGAATTATACCGTTTGAGAGTAGTTTCCTTATGGTATTATGTCTTCAACGTATGTGTCGAGACTTTCCATTATACATTGTATTATAGGCTCTCCGGATAACTGCTTGGCTATCACAATGTATGCTTATAGTTGGCACCGATTTTGGACAGTTTGGAATTTCCTCTAAGAAACTTCGAAGCCACTCCGCTTCTTTTGCAGCGTTGTCTAATGCTATGAACTCGGACTCCATAGTAGATCAGACAATACACATTTATCTCGAAGATTTCCAAAATGTGCCTGCACCCCCTAACTTGAAAACAAATTCACTCGTGGACTTGAAATCCCTTATATCAGATATCCAGTTAGCGTTATTGTACCATTCTATAACATAATGATATCTTGTATAATGCAGACCATATTTTGAAGTTCTATTAGATATCTCAAAACTTTTACTATGGTTTTTCCAGTGGTTATGTCATAGATCACTCGTATATCTACTATGTCTGTTTACTGCTTGAGCGATATTTGGTCGTATACAATTTGTGAGATACATCAGACTTCTGATTCTCGAATACTTTAATTGAGATACGTTCAAACTGATATTCTTTGACAGATGAAGAGTTAGGTCCACATGAGTTCTAGTCACGTTTATATGACACAATATATATCCCTCTAATGTTCTCGAAATGTTAATTCCTAGAATCATATTAGGCATTTCTAAATCTTTCATGTCAAATTTGTTGGTCAAAGTTTTGTTGGTAGATTGAATCATCTCATGATTATTACAAATTATCAACATATCATTTACATAGAGACACATAATAACATATCACTTTTGAGTTAATTTAATGTATACACATTTATCATATTCATTGATTTTGAATCCACTTGACAACATCTCTTTATCAAATTTCTTATGCCATTGTTTAGGTGATTGTTTTAATCCGTACAAGGATTTTACAAGTTTTCACATCTTTTATTCTTGTCCACGAACATTAAAACCTTTTGGTTGTTCCATATAAATCTCCTCATCCAATTCATCATTTAAGAATGCTGTCTTTATATACATTTGATGTATTTCAAGACCAAATATAGCTATTATAGCTATAAGAATTATTATTGAAGTGATACGAATCACTTTTGAATAAGTATCAAAGTAATCAATGCATTAATTTTATCTACAATCATTTATGATAAGTCTTGTCTTATACTTATCTATTGATCCATCTCGCTTTATCTTCCATTTAAAAATCCATTTGAAGTTTAGCGGCTTACAACCCGGAGGAAAATCAACAAACTCTCAAGTATGGTTTTATATGATTGAATCAATCTCATTGTTGATAGCCTATTTACACAAAGGAACGTCAGAAGAAGACACGCTTCTCTACACCTTTGAGTCTCATTTTCCGAAACGAGTTTCATTCTTCAGTTTTACGACCTCAATGTATAACCAAAATTTCTGATACCACTTGTTGTGATTCTCATAGGCACTATTCAATGATAAGAGAATCACAACAATCAATGTATATAATCCTTTAAGGATTATAACTTTCCAATGAACTCTTTCAATCTAAAAGGTTATGTAATTTCTCATTAAAGGATTACATCATTTCAATCCAAATAATTGTATCATTTCTAATTAAAATATTATATCATTTCATTCCCTATAAATACATATAATGTTTAGAGAAATTCCTGTCATTTTTATATACTATATTCCACCAAGGATGTGTTCTTTTTATATAGCATTTATTTAGGTAACATATAATAAAAAATTTGTGAGTAGTGATTATGAGTAATTCGCATGTAGAATGGCAAAACCAGAATTATGGTTTGATGGGACCATAATATCGAAACCATAAACCTGTCATGTCAGAAAATAAAATGAGTAAAACTTAGAGCGACAATGAGGATTATAATTGATAAAGTATAATTTAAGCTGGACGTATCATTAAATTTTTAAAAATAAATGGGCTAAACGTTAAATATCCATACAAGTTAGTAAAATTTTATTTAAATCTCTTATATATTTTTAAAATATGTTTCGGCCTAAGGGCACTAGGCAAGGTTCCACCACTGCTAGTGTATAAATGATTCCATATGATAAATTTAAAAATATTAGACAATTTGTTAATGTAACCAATCAATTTATTAAATTGGAAACCTAAATTCATAAATAATTTTCATGTGAGGTAGAATCAAAACTTCATTGATTGCTTATTTTTAATTTCTTCATCTACTGAATAAATTTTTTTTCGTAAGGTGAGTAGTAAGGTATCAAATAATTGAAGATGCTTGAACCCCAAACCAAGCAAGCGTCAATGCATCATCACACAATCAAATCCAAAAACAGATCTCAAATCTAAATCGGTGAATCCCCAAAAATATTAACCAGAGTTAAAAATTAACCCAAGGTGGCAGATCATACGTGTCACATAACCCTATCTCATGTGGCCTGCTGCAAATTCTTAGGACCAATTTTGTCTGTTTCCCAGGCCTGCAAGGATCTAATCACGCGCACCTGTACAAGCCAAAACGCGCGTGAGTTTTCATACCCCGTTAATTTATGCCACGCCTGCACCGTTAGCCAATGATCATGGAAATAGTAGTTACGCGCGTTGGATTAACGGTGTTGATTTCTTAATTATATCACATGTGGATGGTGTATTGAGTCTTTTTTTTTTTTTTTTTTTTTTTTTTTTGAAATCGTTGGAAACCCCGCCACCAAACCACCCATTATGGGCCGCGGCGCAGGTAAAACCCCCGGCTGCCCCAGGCTCTTACAAGAAGTTGCACCCCCTGGATTCGAACCCAGAACCTCAAGGTGAGATTCTGAACCCTTCACCACCAAGCCACACCCCTTGGGGGCGATGGTGTATTGAGTCGAGAATTAAAAAAATGCAAAATAAAATCTAACCTGATTTTTTTTTTTTTTTTTTTTTTTTGCACTTATTGACAGGTTTGGTCTGGGCCCAATGAGTTAAATTTAGGGAAATGACTCGTGTGCCCATTGGAATATTTCTGAAAATTCATTATTGAAATGTTTGCATATGTTTATAATGAATGAAAGAGAACATTTTATATGAGATGGTGCATGGCGGCACAAATTTTTTGTGAAGTATTCGGCGAATTTTTTTAGTAAAATCTTATTAAATTAGATGTATTTTTTTTTAAAAAATTAATCATATTATTTATTTAGAAAATAAGTAAAATCAAGATAAATATATTTAATAATTTAAATAATTTTGTACTATAATTAATTAATTAATTAAGGAAATTTTGTTTTTTTTAACATAAAAATTAATAATATTTTTTAATACACTTAAATATATAGACATAAATTTCATGAGGCATTGTATTTGGTGTGAGACCCTAGACACTGCCTTAATTGATTAAGGGTAGAACCATCTTATGGACACACCATGTTATATATGAGTCAATTTAATAAATTTAATAATAGTTTGATATTTGTAAGTATATGTTAAAAATATGCTAATTATGAAATGAAATAAAATATTTACAAGATTATTTATATTATCTGTCTCGATATCATTATCTTCATCCGCTGTGCTCCCAAATCCTAACCTCAACGATGATATTTGAGTTTATCGTAGGAAAATCACCTCAAGACTTCTCAAAATCAAACTAGATGTAACATGAATTTATTTTCTGGAATTCTATGTTGTATGATTTTCTTTCAAGTAAAAAAAAATGATTTTCTTTATATTTGGAAGTTGACTGTCAGTAATGATTCCGTTCGCGTCTGTCAGTAAACGGAGTGAATCTCCCACAAAAACATTCGTCAGATTTTTTTGAAACTTGAGTCAAAGGACATTCCGGTCATTCAGCAAAGGGCACATTAGTCCCGAAATCTTCGCCAAAATTTTAAATTCCCACCATCAAAATTAAAATAAAATCACAAACGGACAAACACCCATCGTGACCGTCTATTAAATTAATCGAACGGCATCCAACGGCGCCGAGTAAAAAAGGAGGGAACAACCACAGACCGTCAGATCTCACTCCCTTCACTCCCCACTCTGCATATATAGATAACTTTAGGGCTCACTTCTGCTCACAGATCCTATTTGAATTTCATTTCTCTCATTGCCTCTCTCTCTCTCTCTCTCTTCCGAATCTTCAATCAAACTTAGGTGAGTATATATTCTCTCTCTTACCCTCAGATCTGCAATTACTGATCGCATTATGCATAATTTTGAATATTATGTTTTTGTTTTTAAGATCCTCGGAATTGTTTTGAATTGCTATTTGATCTTTGCATTGCATGAATTATTATTATTATTATTATTTTTTTTAATTTATAGTTTATTTTTAATAATTAGTATAGATTATGAGATTTGTGGACTTTGTGTTAATTATTATTATTTTTAAAATTTGTCTAATTAAGTAGGTCTTTCTATTTTTCACTGCAATTAATTAAACTGCGATATTGATGTTATGTTTGTTTGATTTGTCTTGAAGATTCTGGATTCTTATACTGCAGTTACTTGGCTGTTTTAACTTGATAATTTGACTGCGTGATTTTTATTTTGCTTTATTTTTAGAAAAAAAATTGGTGGAAAATGACTAGATCTGTTTATGAATTTCATTTTATGTACAAATACACTGATTTGTGTTTTTTTTAGTAAAATTATTTTCTATAATTTTCAAGTGGTTCAACATTTGTAACACTTTCAATTTCTTACTGGCTTGAATTTTGGTAGTCTCAGTGTTAGATAATTGAGATTTTGGAATGTTTCACTGTTATTTGGAGGACGTGCAGATTGCTCTGTGACTTATGATATTATGTTTGTAGTACTTTAGTGTCATGATTAGTGTTTGTGATATTTAATCTCAGTGAATTTTTATCAGATTGTACATATCTCTATATGTTCTCACATGTGGTTCTTGTTAAAGCAATAGTGTATCTATTTGTGAAGCTTGAGTTCATTTCTGGACTTTTGCAATAGCTATAGTAACTTTTATTTGATCTCAAAGTCTCAATTTGTCTATTAAGTTTTGTGTCAATTTTTCTGTCAATTTTCAGGAAAAATGAGAGAGATCCTTCATGTTCAGGGTGGACAATGTGGAAACCAGATTGGCTCCAAGTTCTGGGAGGTTGTCTGTGATGAGCATGGCATTGACCCAACTGGAAGATATGTTGGCACCTCAGATCTACAGCTGGAGCGTGTTAATGTCTACTACAATGAGGCCTCCTGTGGACGGTTTGTTCCACGTGCTGTGCTCATGGATTTAGAGCCTGGTACCATGGATAGTGTGCGAACTGGTCCATATGGCCAGATTTTTAGGCCTGATAACTTTGTGTTTGGACAGTCTGGTGCTGGAAACAACTGGGCTAAGGGTCACTACACTGAGGGTGCTGAGCTTATTGATGCTGTTCTTGATGTTGTAAGAAAAGAGGCTGAGAACTGTGACTGTCTTCAAGGTATACTGTTGAATGATTTGATCAGATTTATAGATTCATTTTGTTTGTTTACGTTGGAGTATGTTAGTATTGGTAATGCATTTTGGTTATTTCCAAAAATTTTGTAAGGATGATAGCACAACTGAAATGTTAGTCTTTATGCAGGTTTCCAAGTCTGCCACTCTCTGGGTGGTGGAACTGGTTCTGGAATGGGTACCTTGTTGATCTCAAAAATTAGGGAAGAGTATCCAGACAGGATGATGCTCACATTCTCAGTTTTCCCTTCTCCAAAGGTCTCCGATACAGTTGTTGAGCCATACAATGCAACCCTGTCTGTTCACCAGCTTGTTGAGAATGCAGATGAGTGCATGGTCCTTGATAATGAGGCCTTGTATGACATCTGCTTCAGGACTCTTAAACTGACCACACCAAGCTGTAAGTAAATACAAAATTCTGCTTTGATTTATCTTTGTGCATTTAATTTTGGGTTATCTTTTTTAGATAGTATGATAGTAAGTTTCAATCCATATGTTGATAATATGAATACCTGAATTTGGGTATATAACTCTGTCCAGAATGTGTGAATTGTTAATTTATTATCCTGAATGAGTACCCACAGTAATTTGTTGGTTTGCTATATATTTGTGATCTGAGTGAGTTATCTTTATGGATTCGGTTTCATTGGTTCATGTGGTAGTTAGCATGTCAATTAATGAGAGCCCAAATTGATGCGTATCATGTGCATTTTAGATGAAAAATCAGGAAGTAGGGACCCCTTATTGTGACATGGATGAAAGAAATGGCCTTCAATATTTGTACCTTCTATTATCTTTCATAAATGCATATTCAAATGTGTTCCTTGATATTGAAGGTAATACAGTTTGTTGTGGGGACCACATTTTTTTCTGGCTGTCTTCATCTGCTGTTTGCTTGCTTTTTGGCTGTCATGCATGAGTTATTAATCACAATAGGGACCACATTTTCTTTAATCATGAATTACTTTTATCTATGCTTTGATGCTGAAAATATTGATCTTACGGTAGCTTTAGAGAATGCCAACTAACAATTTGGATGGTTTATACTTCGTACTAAATATTACCCTAATCACTCTGAAGTGTGTCACCTGTTTGGTCTTCGTATGTCTACTTTCAAAAGGGATATCTTATAGCTGTTAAGTGAAATCATTTGTGCTTGAGGCTTGATGAGTAATTTTATATTTTATATTCGAGTTTTACAATGAAACTTTTTCATTGCTTGAGCTGTGAACTTAAATTTTTTTTTTTTTGGACACTTGTGCAGTTGGTGACCTGAACCACTTGATCTCTGCAACCATGAGTGGCGTCACTTGCTGCCTCAGATTCCCTGGACAACTGAACTCTGACCTCAGAAAGCTTGCTGTTAACCTGATTCCCTTCCCTCGTCTGCACTTCTTCATGGTTGGGTTTGCTCCCCTTACCTCCCGTGGTTCTCAGCAGTACCGTGCCTTGACAGTCCCAGAACTTACCCAGCAAATGTGGGATGCCAAGAACATGATGTGTGCTGCTGACCCAAGGCACGGTCGCTACCTCACTGCTTCTGCCATGTTCAGGGGCAAAATGAGCACCAAGGAAGTTGATGAGCAGATGATCAATGTTCAAAACAAGAACTCATCATACTTTGTGGAGTGGATCCCAAACAATGTGAAATCCAGTGTCTGTGACATCCCACCCCGAGGGCTTTCAATGGCATCTACCTTTATCGGAAACTCAACCTCCATTCAGGAAATGTTCCGTAGAGTGAGCGAGCAATTCACAGCTATGTTCAGGAGAAAAGCTTTTCTTCATTGGTACACTGGTGAGGGTATGGATGAAATGGAGTTCACAGAAGCTGAGAGCAATATGAATGATCTTGTGTCCGAGTACCAGCAGTACCAGGATGCTACCGCCGATGAGGAAGGTGAGTATGAAGACGAGGAAGAGGAAGGAATGGAGAATATGTGAGCACAAGTGATGGAATATGGATGCATGATATTTCAAGTAGTAGTAGAGTGTGCTACCTTACCTTTTACCTATATATCTGTTGATCTCTGTTCTGGATTCTATTATCTTTTTTGCCGTTGTCTTATATTCCGGTTGATGTTATTATGTTACATGTGTATTATTATTATTATTATTATCATATGACATTATGGGATGTGCTGCTGCTTTTTCTTTCTTTGGTATATTTATGCTCATCCAGATTTCGATTTAAGCTTCTGATGGGCCATGGTTGGCCCAAATATCTAAAATAAGCCCAATAAGCAGGCAATAAAATAAGCCATAACAAGTAACAAGTAGGAGTATGCATTAATCGATTTTAATGGATTAACCGAAATATTCCGACCAATTTTTTATAATGATTCGGTTATTGGGATTAAATCAGTTTTTTCGGTTAAGATTTTTAACTTTTTCGATTTTTCGGTTCAATTAAAATTTTTATATAATTGAACCAACCAAATAATCGATTACAAACTATAATTTGACATTATATATATTTTTAATTAAAATGAAATTAAAATTTTTACCTTCTGCCTCTATTAAGTGTAGTTGTAGACTGATTTTTGATGAATTTAAATTTATTTTCTGTTGTTAAACACATATATGTTTGTTTTTTTTGATGAATTTAAATTTAAATTAATGTGTTAATGTGAATTGTTATTTGTGAAGATTCTGAACAGGTTAATAACCAAATTAACCAAAATCGATCGAAAAATAATGGTTAAGTTGATTAATGGTTATGTGGCCATTATATGGTTAAATCGGTTAAACATTTACTTAACTAAATAATTTCGGTTCGATTAAAAAATTAAGAATTAACCGATCGAATCGACCGATGCACACCCCTAACCCAAACCCAAACCCAAACCCAAAGTAAAAGAAGTAATTAAATTCTTGTTTGGAAACACACTCACTGTGCTTATAGAATAAGCAAACATTTTGTTTTCCTTGAAATTTTGCTGAATATAAAGAAAAAAGCAGTCCAATTACGAGAACCTCAACTTCTTATCCCTAGAATCTTGCTTTCCGTTGCTATAATGTTTTCGGAAAGTGACCTTTGCCTTTCCATTTGATCGGTGACCACCCAACTTGATTTTCACTACTAAGTCTGCTTAAGATAAAACATAACAACATAAAATAATATATACATTATGTGTTCTTTACAGTTGAGAGAAAAATAATTTCACACTAAAAATTATTCATGTACAAGAAGAATTTAGGGATCGGTCTGAACTTTCTACCTCCATGCATTGTCAGTAATACAAATTCATAACTAATAGCAAAATATTATAATATACAAGTTGAGTATAAAACTTTTATATCAACCTATATATAATTTATTATAAGAAAAAAATTGATAAATCTATTATATCATACATACGTCTCAAAAAGCATCATAGAACTCCAACCCTCCACTTTCACTTTCAATATTAGATCTACCCATTTAACTCGAACAAATCTTATAGTTTACTGAAGAAAAGTGTCATTATTCTAACAAAACAACACGAAAATATAAAAAATAACACAAATGTTGGATTTCTACCAATACTCATGAGTGGATTCACATATTTGGATATCAAATTCGATCAATGAGTCCAATGGTTTCCTCTCTCCTCATTTTTTTTGGGTATTTGATAAGTGTTTGCGCAGGTTTTACGCGTGCAGGGAAAAAAATCGTGTAAGGTTCAAACCTCCTGAGACAAAGTCCCAACAAATGGTGTATTGAATCGAGTGAATAAGCCTCCAAGGGGCACAAGCACACACGTTACAGTCCTAGGGTATAAGCTAAGAAATAAAAAGATAAAATATGCTCGAATGAGTCTTCATTTTTTCTGTCCTCCTTTTTCTCCTGGTGTAAGCGAATTTTTATAGTGTCACTCCTTAACTGCTAAGGGCAGTTCCAGTGTTTCCCGGCGATTCTTGAGGCGTGCTGGTAACTGCTGAGCCACGTACCCCAACTGCCTGATTGTGGAGGGAGATCCGCCCAACCGTTGTGATCGTGGGGATAACCTCATCACATGTCTTCGTCCTGACTATTCGCTCGATCGTCCTAAGTCCTTTGTCGTTCTTCGCTTCGTCATCCTTCTTCCTTTCGCGCTCCCTTTCGTCTTAGGACGATTTCGTCATGTGGGGATTTTATTTGTCAACAATTGTCCCCCAAATTTACCTTGATTGTACTGGAAGTGAAAATCGAGGTGAATTTTTTCGGCTTTTCATCTAGGTTCGTTCTTTCCTCATTCAAGGAAGACCACCTCACCAATTGAGAACGCTTCATCTCGTCCCTAATCAGCCTGCTGTTTGGCTGATTCCCTCGGGTCGAGTTCTGACCGGGCCCATTCTTACTACATTTCAGGCAAGACCGCTACGCCAAACGCGGGCCGGTCAGATGGATCCTCCTTGCCGCCCTTGGTTGACCTGTTCCCCGGCCAGACGACCAACGTGATATCCGGTCAGCCTCCCAAGTCAGCAGCATGCTCTGAATAGTGAAGCTCACGCTAGCTATCGTTAAAGAACGCAACCCTTCTGCCATCCGGGAGATGCAATACCTTCCACGAGGGGGACCCATGTCAATCGTCGCGAACGGACGCGGCCCATCCACAACCTTACATTCCATTTCACACCTTACGCCGTGTGGATGTCCGTTTGCGAACTTCCTTACATTCCATTTCACACTTTACGCCAAAGAAACCTCCACCTCCGGCGGCCTATGTCTCATGGTTCGTCTCATTTCCCTTGATTTTCCTTTCCTCATCTCCAGAACTCTGTTTGGCCACGATGAGCTTTGTTGAGATGGCATGAGGTGAATTGGTCTTTAAATAGACGGTTGGGAGGCCTTCTAAATTGCCCTTCCGACTCCCCCTTTCACATATTCCCAAGCCAGATTACTGTTGGCATGTGAAGAGTTTTGCATACGTGTTGCTAAACGGCTCGGGATTCTCTACCCAAAAGTCTGGTTCTCTGCTAAAGTGAGCCCGTGATCTGAAGATCCTGTCATATCAGTTTCGTCGCCACTGCTTGTATCAATAATGAAGGAAGCTTGGGTGATATCTTTGTAAAGTGTAGTGCTGACAGCTGTCATTGGCCGATTCTGCAGGCCGACGTCAAGGCCTTGAGTCTGGCCGAATGGCGGGGGACTGACCTTGTGGGGCAGAGCGAGGGAACAAACTTTTCATCCTAAAGTTTGTCGCGCCGCCCTTTAGAATCCTATCAAAACCCGTCTTATCTGCAATAAATGCGCGAGCCTTTCCTTTACGTTTTCATCATGAGGCCTGTTTAGGAGCCGTTTTTTGGCGTCGCTTCAGTGTTTCCTTTCTCAGCACGTCACTCGCGGCGAATTGCATTCGAACATCTGTCTAGGGCAAACTTCATCCCTTCCTATTTTCCCACCACTTCACTTTTCGGCGACTCCTATCGCGACCATGTCATCCCCCACTTTCAAGCTTTACTTCCTCTTTTCTGCAATTTTGCCTTTCTTTGTGATTTCGAATTCTCTGTCCCCAATGGCTTCTTCTTCCTTAATCTCAAAAACTGATGCCTCGACTTCTGCTGACTATCAACATGGGTTGGAGTCTGAGTCTATGGGCACCTTTGGCGTTCATACCCCAGACGGAGAGTTCGCGCAGTGCGCCCTCGGCCCTATTTTTATCGACGCGGATGCCATTGCAACGAACCCGTTGGCTCAACAATTTCCTGCTTCCTCCGGCCTTCCTTTTTCTGAGCCGTTAAATCTTTCTGCTCTCTCCTATGCTCACCCAATTCGGACTTGGCCCAGACCCGATACTACTTTCGAAGCCTGGTACAATCGTATGTCGTCGCATGCGGAGACCCGGTCTTTTCTAGAAGAATACCATCTCCTTCCCCTTATCGAACTTTCCTTAAAACTGCCAGCCTTTGACCGTAGTCTGTTTCCTATCTCCCTGCTTTTCAGGTCGTCCGAATACAACGTATTCGTTTTTTCGGTCGGGCCCTTTACCATTAATCTTCGTGATGTTGGCGCCCTAACTGGGTTAGCCCCCCTTGGAGCGACCATATCGGCCTCCACATCGTTCCGCTTTCCACCTCCTAAAATGGACCATTCTTCTTTCTCATCGTATTCTTCTTTCCTTCGTATATATTCGAAGACGGCTGGTTCAGTTTCGTTGTTGGAACGAACTGCTTTTTTTCATTATTGGCTGTGTAAGTACATTATTTGCACACCCAGCCAGAAACCCACGGCGGGTTACCTCCCCATCTTTCTGACCTTGCTAACGGCCGTCGTTTAGACTTGGCCTCTTTCTTCCTTGCTGCCACTTATAGAGGATTAGCCGTCCTCCAAAAACAACTTCGCTCTGGGTCCTCAGCCATCGCTTTTGGGCCTTTATGGATCGTCCAGCTGTGGTTGAAGGCTTACTTCCCTATCTTCGGCACCATTGAGTCGACCTGCCCTTATTTGTGTGCCGGTCTTCTCTATGCTCGGCTTCGACAAACTTCCTTCTCCCTTTGGGCCGCTTTCGAGTACTTCTACACTCTTTCTCGTGTCCCTTCCTTTTTTCCTTTTTTAGTGTCGGACAGTTCGTCCTTCGTCCTTGATCCTCATTTCTCTGAAAAGGATGAGTCAGACCTTCGCATATGGCGCAAATTTTTATGCAGCCGCGAACTGACCCATGATATCTTGACTGGGGCCAATGGTAAGGCCGGGGTAGAGTAGAGTATATTCGCCCAATTTTGTCGCTCGCCAATTCGGCCTTGTCCAAGGATGGCCTCTTTCATTTTTCCATTCGTATTCTGCGTCGTTGGATCGCTTTAAGGTCTTTTCTGTTTCAGAGGTCGAGGACTCTATGGAGGAGACTCTATCCCTTCTGGCCTCTTTCACCATAGCTTCTTTCACTCCTTGTACATTCGTTCACCCCTATTTTGATTGTTTCTGGCCATCGGTCCGTGAACGATTTTTCTCCTTACCCTCAACGAGGGTGTACTCCTCTCTCTCTTTGTCCCCCAAGCCTTCTGAGCCATCTGGGTCGAAGAAGGCTGTCGAAGTTTCTAAGTCAAAGAAAACAAAGTCTGTTAAACGGAAGCGGCCTTCCCCTAGTCGAAGTTTGGACTCGGACGTCCCACTGGTCCGTCGTCCTAAGGTATGAGCCTGGAATTCACCCTCTCTTGCTTCCATAATAGTTTGAGATGTACTGATGCTAGTATTGTATGATTTTACACAGGCCTTAAAAATCGATCCACCCTCTGTGGCACGTGCGACATTGCCAGCTCCAGAGGTTGAGACTCCCGTGGGCGGCGAGAGTGAGGGTCCTGCGAGGGAGCCAATAGTCCAATTCCCTCCTGATGAAGAACGTGTGGGTGAAGGGTCAGACATGAAGCAGCTTTTAGAGGAGGGAGGTGCAAGTGGAGTTGACCCCCAAGGTAGGAAATTTTATGCCGAGTCCGGTCATCCTCGCCCAAGAGTTGAGGAGATTCCTGGTGACCACCCTTTCTTCAAGCACATCTCCTCGGACGGCTCTGTACCGATTGTGCAGGATCCGGATGATGAGACTGAAGTGTTGGAGCCTGTTTGGCCGACCGGGACTCTGTGGCGCCACCTTAAACAGCTTTATCCTCTAGTGCGTAGGATGTCCACTTCGGGGCTTAGAGGGAGTTATAGGGATGTGTATGGCATTTATAGCTTGGCCGAATTGGATTCACTAGAGGAGGCTCGGTCTCTGTATAAAGACGATGTCCTTCGTCGTATTTACGAAGAAGACGAAGTCATTTATATTTCTGATTCATCCGACTCCGATTCTCTTGCAGATGTTCGACCGACTGCCATGCCTCAACGTTCGATGCCAGAGGCCATGTCCCCCAGTACTTCTGCGTATTTGGCGTTGCCTTCAGCACATCCATCATCTCCGGCTCTTCTGCCCCATTCTCCTCAAAGGGAGATTCTTGAGCCTGAGCAGCCATCGTCTTCAGCCTCCGTGATTGCTCCTTCCATGGCTTTTGCTCAATCGGTTCAAGTGCCAATCGATACTGGACGATCACCCCCTCTTCGAGCCGGTTCTCTTTGTTGGATAATATGACCCATAGCGTCACTATTTGTACAGATCATAGTGTTGTTGTACAAATTAACTATGTGACAAGGAAATTGCACTCTCATCATTTGTGATTAGATCACCTTAGATATATAAATGAAGAGAGGTCCATATGATTAGTTCCTGGATTGAGATGATATGAGACAGTATCAGTCCACGAAGGATTAATCATTAAATATCCCTAGTCGTAGTATTATCGAGACTGGACATCGATAATGCGGAATAGGCTAGTATTGGACTTGTGCGCGTTGTGAGGGCACAACAACATAGTTCTCATATATTTGGGTATTGGATACTCATGCAAGTGCGATAAGAGGTTGTGTTTCACCGATGGTACGGGAAACAGCTTCGCTCTGGATAGACCCCTCGGAATCCCATTGGTATTATGACTATGTGTCTATGGGAGTCCGACATCAGGGTAGGTGTATTTGGTCTTAACCTGAGACTTGCACCGCCAATGCTTACGACAATCAATATACTTTAGTTGAGGTCGTCTAGGACTCTAACCGGTTCTGTGTACGCCAATGCTGGGTATATTGAGAATCATAGAGTATTGGGTGTGATGTCAAGATGAAAGTATCACTCCAGTTATAGTGGAGATGATGTCACGCAGGATACGGTATTAGTGCTCTTAAGTGCTGGCCGGCCATCGGGATATTATGACAAGGTCATGTATATCCGATTATAGAGACTAGTTATCAGACATCCGACATGTGCTTCGGACGGGGCAGACACTTATCCAGCCCCAGCCCTAGCACGTGACTATCCGATACTGGGCCGATATACATAATACTTGGTATACTACGCTTGATATAGATCTTAAATATTCTTATAAGAATATGTCCGGAGAATTGGGTAGGCTTGGTGCTTTGCTAGAAGCCAACCTTGTCTCGTAAATCGGTAGAACGTAGTACTTGGTACGTACGTGATTCGGATACTCCGACGACCGTATTTACTGCCGAATTATCCGGGGATCTCATGGGTCGCTTCCCAATAATCCACCGATGACGTATGACTCGCACTCTTAAATAATCTGGGATTATATAGAAGAGAGAGAGAATTAATCTAGGATTAATTACGGAGATATTTTATCTGGGTAAAATATCGTCTAAAGAGAGAGAATGATTAATTTGGAATTAATCGGTAAATTAATATATTCGATATATTAAATGAAATTAGATTTCGACGCGGAATTAAAATTAGATTTTAATTCGGGCGAACGAATTAATTTAGAATTAATTTGTTAGCGACGTGAATAGTGAATTCGCTAGGCGTAATCATTTAATTACGACGCAACGGAAAATTCGCTAATTAGGAATTAGCGAAACCGAGCCCGAGTGTGATTGCGAGCGCATTCGTATTTCGAATTTGAGTGCGGTGACGCAAGTCACATCAAGCGTCAAATCATTCGTCACATCAAGCGTCAAATCAAAAGTCACTTTGAGTGATGTGATTGATTGATTGAGTGATAGACACACATCACTTTATTAAGTAAAATGAATAGTTGATGTGTGTGGTTGAAATAGTGAAAGTTGGTGGGAGTATTTACCATTTTATTTATTTGGTAAATGCTTTATATTTTTTTTATGGAAAAATATATAAACCTTTTTGGAAAAGGTTTTACCAACTAATAACACATTCATCTCTCTCCATTTCTCTCCACACTCTCACGCCCAAAATGGGCAATATTGCTCACTGTTTTTCTTTGTAAAAACCGAGCAAAGGGGAGCCAAAGTTTGGGTTTTTGTGGCAAAAACCGCAAGTGCTAGCACATTACGAGACTTGCGAAGGTGTAGGGAGGTTCACCCATGAGTCGGGATTCGTTTGACGCAATCTTGGAGCTGAATTTCGCAGCTCAAAAATCTGATTTGCAGGGCAGTGAACTGCAGTGATTGGCGCCACTTTGAGAGCTCAAAACTTGTTTTGTTTGTTGCCGATTCGTCTCAACCGATCGATGTGAGTATTCCGCTACCTCCTTTGATGTGTTCACACATGTTTTTCATTGCTTGTTTGATCTTGGGACCTAGATATAAAACTAAAAATGGCATCAAGAGCTATAGGTTCACGCATGAAAATGTAGGGCTTAAAATTTGGGTAAATTTGTTTTGAGCATGATTTGAATGAATTGATTGTTTAGTATGCTTATAACATGTCTAATTGCATTTTGGTTGGACCAATTTGTTGAAAATTGATTTGGAATAATTTTCCCCAAAAATGTTAAGTTGGCCGAATATGGATGGTGTTGGAATTCTTGGAATTTTTCATTATTAATTCATTAGATGAGTTGTAATGAAGTAGGATGATGTTGATTTGAGATTTAATTGGATTAATTTTGAATTGAACAAAAACCCTAAAACCATCACCTTGGCCGAATGCTTTTGCCCTTGAATCTCTTGGTATATTTTGATTTTGAACCATTGGAAGTGTATAAAATCATTTAGGATGTTGATTTAATGTCGATTGTGGCTTTGATTGGATTGAAACCAAATCGGATATAAAATCCTTCCTTGGCCAAGACTTAGAAGCATGTAAAATGGGTTTGATTTTTTCATTTATGTGTTGGACATGTGATAATGATAATGAGCATGATTAATGGACTAATTTAGTGTTTTGGAAATATTGATTTAGTTGGTTAATCATGTAATGCACTTTAGGTAATTAAATTGCGGAATTGGATTCATGAAATTTAATTATTTAGGCTTAAATTGGATTTGGGCTTCTATTGTTGTAATTGGGCTTGATTTCATCAAGTTGGATTTAGGCCAAATGGATTGGATCCAATTGGGCCCAAAACCTTAACCATAAAGCCCAAATGCAACTTATAAACCTTTAAAGTTTAATTGGGCCTAATGGGCCTAAATTGATTTCTGGGCTTATGGGGTTACTCCTTGATTGGGCTTTGGTTGCCGAAGCCCACGCCTTAAAGAAATTAATTAAAGCCCATTAGACTTGAATTGAATTGACGTTGGACGTTAATCGGGCTTTGAGTCCCGACGCGATTAAATTTGGAATTTAAGTCGAAAAGGTTTATTAAATAAAGTGTAATATTTAATTTGAATTGAATAGTGAATTAGTATTAAATACATGTTAAATTGGATTTAATTATGTAGTTTAATTTAATTCAAGAATTCGTACTTTGAGTACTTATTCGCAAAAACGAGTTTGACTCGAGCAAAATCAAATCGTTGTTTGAACATTGGATGATCACATAATTATCAGATTAATTAATTTGATTAGATTGATTGATAGCATGCTTATGTGTGAATACGTGGTTGTGATGAATGAATAATGTATATCGGATGGATATTAGTCGGGTGGGGCAATTTTGGAAATTGTTGTAATAAATTCGATTTATTAAATTGGACCTGCGTGTCCAGCCTTATCACCTCTATTCTCTTTGTATTCTCTTCTCACCTATTCCCCTCAATGTAAATGAGGTTTCTTTAGAAGTGTAGTGTAACGGGTAGAAGTAATACAAGTGCTAGCTTGAGTGAGAAATGGAGAGATTTGATCTAGGATCAATGTGTTAAGTATCCATCCGCATATCATTATTATTTATTTTCATACTCGCTTTATTATGTATTTAGAATGCATGTTTAAGGTGTATGATGATGAGACCTTAACAAAGATAATGAAATTGGTAGCCAATTTGCACGCGAAAAGCCCTCATCAAATATCATGCGTCTTTTCCTTCCATTGAGTGATTCTTGCTCAAGATCCTAGATTGGCATGGGTTGTTGGCCAAAGTCAAGCCCTTGTCCGTCGAAGATGTGTTTGAATCACGAGGCTTTGTTCCATATTGGTGTCCTGTCCAAGTTGTGGTTTGTTGGCAAAGTCAAGACCACTTCTTGTCCAACGACATTGATTACGAAGCTTCCATGGTCAATGGGTCCGCGCTTGACTGGGATCATCAGGTTTGTTGTGCCAAAGCCAAGGCCTAGTTGATTCAGAGGAAAAAGGTTAGGCTATATATTCGATATATAGGCATATATAAGATATATGTTTCGGACTTGGATGTCCACCTACTGGATCTAGGAATTGGATTAGATCCAATTGATCTTAGAGATCTACCTAGTTAATTATCATACAATTTGTTGGCCAAAGTCAAGATTGTGTGATATTTAACAGGATCCTAGCCCACTAGGAAACACGGTTTCTCGAGTACTCGACATAGGGTTAGAGGCTCGACGAAAAATAGTGGGAGGCAAGAATTGAATTTGCATTATTCGTTCAATTACTCGCCATACGCGCTCAAACAAATATCACTCGTCATATATATATTAAATGTTAGTTGGACTAATATTTAAATTGTTGTTTTAATAAACAGTTGGACTGTATTATACTTGATTATATATAATTGGATTATATTAATCAATATATTTGAATTAATTAATTTCAGTTTACAGTTGATTTTATAATTGGATTATAGTAATCAATGTAATTGAGGTTAATTAATTTGGATTATATTTGATTATATAGTTGGACTATTATAGTCATTATAATATATAGTACCACTAATAATTGATTAAATAGTTGGACTATTGAAATCAAGAAAGAATTGAAAAGTTGGATATTTAAAATATAATCTGGGATTAAAATATTTTAAATGATTTAATTTTCAAATTGGGAATAAATAATAGGTTACTTTATTTGATAAAATAACTTATTATACCTTAAGCCCAAAATTAAGCAAAAAAGTAGAGCATAAAATCTTTGGAAGGTTTATGTGATGATGACTTTAGTGCTTAATTTAATATACTTGTCATAAATCTAATTTTAGATTTAAGAAGTATTAAAATTGCAATTTATAATTCTTGGAGAATTAATTGACTATTCTAGAGGAGATAAAGTCAAAGTTTGCAATTGGGCATGTAGCACGAGGTGCACATCGTTTCGATATTCTAAAAACCCAAGGCTTGGCCTAAGGTTCTTGAAATATTGAAAAGGATAATTGACATATCCCAAAGTGGCTACCATTTGGATATGGCAGACACGAAGGAATTAAAGAAAGGGCAAGGCTCTGACTTTAAAAATGATTGTCAAAGTTATGTTCACAACTAGTATTGAAATTAGATTTTAAATACTTAGTGTGATACATAAATATATGTATTGATGTTCAGAATCTGCTTTGAACAGGATACTGACTTCAAGCTGAGATTGCTCTGCGAATCGGAAATGGGACGGAAGTCGCTGTTTCGACCGTAGATACCTAAGTTTAGGAACTACCCTTCGGGTGTGTACTTAAATTAGGAACTGTTATAATGTAACTAGTTTGACTAGAGACATTATCTCTATATCAATGTTTAATCCATTGTGGATAAACCTTTATATTCTAGAACACTAAGTGTTTCATTATATAAAGATGATACTGAGATAACACATTAGATGTGAATAACAGAATTTATATTTTGAATATAATTAAAATCTCAAAACATATAAAATGACAAATAAATAGCTCAAATTGATTTGATCAATAGAGACTTATTTGTGGCATTGTTGTCTAGGACACAATTAAACAAGACTCGTATATCCGCACTTTTGAAGAGTGGGTACTAGGACTGATTTGACTATTCAAATAAAGTCTACGAATCTAGTTTGTTAGGTAAAGTACCTAAAACACTGTTTACTTGGTAATAGTGTAAGTGCCACCGATCTGTTAGCCCTATTCATGGTGAAGTAAGTGGGCCCATATCTAGCTAGGCTAGATGTGAACATGAATATTTCGTGACCTTAACGGATGTGGCATCACGTTATGGTTATGTGATTCTTTTGAAGAACACAGATCGGAAACTATTAGGGTTTCGACACGAAGTAGATTAACAGATCGACTATAGTATTATGCCGTCACGGTAAGACCGTAATGGAAAATACTTAAGCAGTAAGTTTCAAATATACATGAAAGAGTATAGTATTCTTTCAGATGAGGACTCCTCCCGAGACATGTCAGTTTGACGATGTGTCCGAACTAAAAACCGAATTTTGTTGGACATGATAAGGTTTATCACGAGTCGCTCTGAGCTACCATTTCCTTCAACGGATATGTATTAACAGTGCAAAACTTATTTAGAATAAGGTTCCATATAAATCTGTTTGACAGATATCATATAGGATATGAACAGGAAAGAAACAGGGTTTCTCATTCCTAATAATTTGGGTATGCCAGGCATAAAGTTTGGATGATACCAAACTAAGGACCCAAATTGGATAAGTGCCAATTATAGGTTATCCTAAGGGAAACCATAAGTATAGTACTTATAAATCTCACAAGAGAACAATGTGATTGTTGCTCACCATGCGGTTTTCCTGAGAGGAATACCGATATGCAGTGGTCAGTGGGAGGATAGTGATACTCGATGAAAATCGGGGTAATACTGTTCAAGGCACGAAGTCCGTAATGGAACATAAATAGTTCATCAAGGATGAAACTAACAAGGTTTGCGGGTTATTCGATCCATGTTTGGATTGGAGCAAGCATAAGGTTCTTGGAACTGTCGTTTTGAAATAATCATAATGGTTTATGATTGGACTCAAAACGAAATGATTCTTGTGTATATAAGGAGGTTAGTGGGAGAGCACTGACAGTGGAATTCCCATAAAGCAATTGGTGAAAGCTTGGCTTTCATAGAAATTCTCCGTAGAATTCTGGGGAGTAACAACCTTTATTCAAGGAATAAAGATCTACTGGGATAGATTTGGAGTTGTTAACACTCTCTGGGAAATTGTACATTTAAAATGTACTTGATATGGTGTCTCATACGCTTTGAGCATATGGAGTCATAATCAGGACAATCCAAGTGATAGTCACTGGATTGAAGTTAAGGACATCTATTAGTATCTTAGAGAACTAAAGATGTTGTCTAAAACTATGGAGAAGGAGAACTTGAAGTGACTGGGATCACTGCTGCAAGTTTCCAAACAGTTTAATACTACGGTACTATAAAGTTTTAAAAACGGGACAGTGAGCTGGAAATCTTCCGAGCAAGATACTGTTGCCGAATAAACAACAAATGCGGATTATTGCTGCGGCTGAGGCAGCAATAGAAGCCATTTGGGTCGATAATAAATCTAATTAGATTAGATATAGTTCTGTTAGCAGCTGAGCTAGGCGTCAGCACAAGGCTAAAGAATTAAAGGTCTCATCGACGATCCAGATATATACTTCTATATCATCTGATTCGTTCGGATCATACATCGTGGCGATGTGATGATCGTATAAATCGCGTCAGACGATAATCATGCAAATCCGCTGACGAAAACCTTTTCTCAGCAATTTGAGCGAACCGTACATAGTTCGGGTGTGGGACACTTGAGTGACTGGCTATGTGCCAAGTGGGAGATTGTTGGATAATATGACCCATAGCGTCACTATTTGTACATATCATAGTGTTGTTGTACAAATTAACTATGTGACAAGGAAATTGCACTCTTATCATTTGTGATTAGATCACCTTAGATATATAAATGAAGAGAGGTCCATATGATTAGTTCCTGGATTGAGATGATATGAGACAATATCAGTCCACGAAGGATTAATCATTAAATATCCCTAGTCGTAGTATTATCGAGACTGGACATCGATAATGCGGAATAGGCTAGTATTGCACTTGTGCGCGTTGTAAGGGCACAACAACATAGTTCTCATATATTTGGGTATTGGATACTCATGCAAGTGCGATAGGAGGTTGTGTTTCACCGATGGTACGGGAAACAGCTTCGCTCTGGATAGACCCCTCGGAATCCCATTGGTATTATGACTATGTGTCTATGGGAGTCCGACATCAGGGTAGGTGTATTTGGTCTTAACCTGAGACTTGCACCGCTAATGCTTACGACAATCAATATACTTTAGTTGAGGTCGTCTAGGACTCTAACCGGTTCTGTGTACGCCAATGCTGGGTATATTGAGAATCGTAGAGTATTGGGTGTGATGTCAAGATGAAAGTATCACTCCAGTCATAGTGGAGATGATGTCACGCAGGATACGGTATTAGTGCTCTTAAGTGCTGGCCGGCCATCGGGATATTATGACAAGGTCATGTATATCCGATTATAGAGACTAGTTACCAGACATCCGACATGTGCTTCGGACGGGGCAGACACTTATCCAGCCCCAGCCCTAGCACGTGACTATCCGATACTGGGCCGATATACATAATACTTGGTATACTACGCTTGATATAGATCTTAAATATTCTTATAAGAATATGTCCGGAGAATTGGGTAGGCTTGGTGCTTTGCTAGAAGCCAACATTGTCTCGTAAATCGGTAGAACATAGTACTTGGTACGTACGTGATTCGGATACTCCGACGACCGTATTTACTGCCGAATTATCCTGGGATCTCATGGGTCGCTTCCCAATAATCCACCGATGACGTATGACTCGCACTCTTAAATAATCTGGGATTATATAGAGAGAGAGAGAATTAATCTAGGATTAATTACGGAGATATTTTATCTGGGATAAAATATCGTCTAAAGAGAGAGAATGATTAATTTGGAATTAATCGGTAAATTAATATATTCGATATATTAAATGAAATTAGATTTCGACGCGGAATTAAAATTAGATTTTAATTCGGGCGAACGAATTAATTTAGAATTAATTTGTTAGCGACGTGAATAGTGAATTCACTAGGCGTAATCATTTAATTACGACGCAACGGAAAATTCGCTAATTAGGAATTAGCGAAACCGAGCCCGAGTATGATTGCGAGCGCATTCGTATTTCGAATTCGAGTGCGGCGACGCAAGTCACATCAAGCGTCAAATCATTCGTCACATCAAGCGTCAAATCAAAAGTCACTTTGAGTGATGTGACTGATTGATGTGATTGATTGATTGAGTGATAGACACACATCACTTTATTAAAGTAAAATGAATAGTTGATGTGTGTGGTTGAAATAGTGAAAGTTGGTGGGAGTATTCACCATTTTATTTATTTGGTAAATGCTTTATATTTTTTTTTATGGAAAAATATATAACCTTTTTGGAAAAGGTTTTACCAACTAATAACACATTCATCTCTCTCCATTTCTCTCCACACTCTCACGCCCAAAATGGGCAATATTGCTCACTGTTTTTCTTTGTAAAAACCGAGCAAAGGGAAGCCAAGAGTTGGGTTTTTGTGGCAAAAACCGCAAGTGCTAGCACACTACGACACTTGCGAAGGTGGTAGGGAGGTTCACCCATGAGTCGGGATTCGTTTGACGCAATCTTGGAGCTGAATTTCACAGCTCAAAAATCTGATTTGCAGGGCAGTGAACTGCAGTGATTGGCGCCACTTTGAGAGCCCAAAACTTGTTTTGTTTGTTGCCGATTCGTCTCAACCGATCGATGTGAGTATTCTGCTACCTCCTTTGATGTGTTCACACATGTTTTTCATTGCTTGTTTGATCTTGGGACCTAGATATAAACCTAACACTCTTGATTTGCCATCAACTTCTTCTTCTCGGCCATTCTCTCCTCAAGCCGCACAGCAATTAACTGTTGTCCCCGAGCCTCCGCTGCCCTCAGAACAAGGACTGATGCAATCAGCAGCTGGAACATCTGGGGCACAACTGGATCAGTCTTACTCCGACCCTGGGATGGTGAGTTCCTTTTCCTGTCCTCTTGGATTGCAGTCTTGGTCTGTTTTGATAACTTCCTTTTTGTATGCAGCCGTCCGATTTGTTGCTGCAATCAGTTCAGAGTCTTCTGGACCATCTTGGACAAATGCTCTCTGTCCATTTTCAGCCATCTCCGCCTTTGGCCCGCACAATCACAGACTTGGAGAATCTTCAAGAGATTCTCAATCAATACGCCTCTTTTACTACGCTAAAGGTCAACCAAGCTGTTCAGCCCCAGAATATTCTTCAACTGGACCGGTGCTCCAATGAATTAAGCCGGTTATTGGCTCTTCCCTCATCGCCGATACCTATTGACGATCGGCTTTTCCTTCAAGAGATGCATGACGGCATAGCAAACCTTCTCTCCCAACACCGCATAGTCTATAGCCGGAGAATTGGGCTTCGCTCATCCTTGGTGAAAAGGGAGGAACTCCGTGAATCTCTCGGGCAGCTACAGCAGGCTTGGAGGGAGACTACGGAAGACTTGGTGACCGAAGAGTCAGTCTTCATGAATCTGGAGAAACAGTTGAAAGAGCTTCAACGTCAGCTTGATGAAATTCGGATGAGGAAAGAGGCGAGAAAGAGGGCCGTCATTGCCCAAATGAAAGAGGTGGAACGGTCGGTGGCGGAGTATAAGGGGCTGGCTCGCATTGACTTCGAGAAAGATTTGGCCGATTTGGATGCATCGAGCGCTGGCATACAAGACGAATGACGTCCGAATAGGGAAACGCTCTCAGCCATCAAAGACTTGCCTGGAGATTTTAGGCAATTTTCGGGCCAATGATAATGTAATGCAAGACGTTTTTCGTCTATCGTGTAATCTTAGGACGTTCTCGTCCTTTATTAATGCAAACTGTTTATTGTTATTCTTGGACGTTCTCGTGCTCCCATAGTGAGGGCACATATTTCTTCAAGTATTTTCTGTTTATCGCTCTCGTATGTACTCGTCCTTTTAAATCTTGTAAATGATAGGCTCCATTTGGCAACACGCTTCTCACTATAAATGGGCCTTCCCAATTGGGCGACCATTTACCATACACTGGGTCCTTAGAGCCAACTGGCAGTATTGTTTTCCATACTAATTCTCCCTTTTTGAAAGACTTAGCCATTACCTTGAGGTTATATTCCTTGGCTATCTTTTTCTTCTGTGCTTCTAGGCGGTTGAGCGTGTCGCACTTGATATCGTCCAACTCCAACAAATTCTGGATCATCGCCTCGTCATAGTCTTCCTTTGTTAGCTTCTCCTGCAATGTCACCCTGGTGGATTCAATGTTCATTTCTACAGGAACCACAACTTCTTGTCCATACACTAACTGGAAATGCGTCACCGAAGTGCTCGTGCGTGGAGATGTCCTGTAGGCCCATAGAGCTTGACTCAGATATTCATCCCATCGTCTAGCATTGTCCGTAACCATCTTACGAATCAACCCTTTGAGAATTTTGTTCGACGATTCTGCTTGACCATTTGACTGAGGGTAGTAGAGAGTAGTATTTACTAGCCGGACTCTATATTCGGCCAGAAAGTCTTTTACCTTTTCACTGTTTAATGAGGTACCATGGTATACCATGATTGTCTGTGGTATTCCAAATCGGTGAATTATATGTTCTTTTATGAACTTGATTATCTGCACTTGTGAGATTTCTACAACTGAGATGGGTTCTACCCACTTGCTAAAGAAATGAGTGGCAACAACAATAAAGGTGTGCCTTTTACTTGATGCGGGATATATTTTCCCTATCAAGTCTATTGCCCATCCCATAAACGGCGAAGGCTTAATGAATGGGGTCATCTCGGTTGCTGGGGCCCTTTGAATGTGACCGTGCTTCTGGCAAGCTACGCACCATTTGGCGTATGAGATGCAGGATTCCCCCATCTTCGGCCAATAATAACCGCTTCGTATGATTAACCATCTTATATTGATTCCAACTTGGTGAGCCCCACATATGCCTTCGTGTACTTCGGCCATGATAGTTTTGGATTCTGATGGCCCTACGCATTTCAACAACAGCCCATCTTGTCGTTTCTTATAGAGCACGTCTCCTGACGTTACGTAGTTCAAGGCTTTAAGCTTCAATCTTCGGTCTTTTCCTACTTCAGGCTGTGTTAAGAACGCCCTGATTTCATTTCTCCAATCGTCCTCTACTTCTAGGATCGTGACGTCTGTTTTTTCAGCTCGCCTTGTGAGGGCTGGCTTGACTTCTTCGCTTCTATACACCCCACTTATGTTGGTTTGTTTATACTAGAGGCTGCTTGGGCTAAATTATTGGCCAATTCGTTCTTCGCCCTTGGAACGTATTCCAAGTCAACGTAATCGAATCGTTCTACTAATTTTTTAGCCATATCCAATAATGCCACGACCGATAGACTTTGGCATTTATAAGTTCCTATTACTTGTTGGATTACCAGCTGCGAGTCTCCCTTGATAGATACATGGGTTACTCCCATGTTGAAGAGCATTTCCAACCCTAGTATCATGGCTTCATATTCTGCCTGGTTATTGGTGCTGTACTCGTTCAATTTGGCTAAGACTTGGAAAGGTTCTCCCAATGGGCTAACTAGGACAATCCCTATCCCAGCCCTTTCTACTGTGCTGGATCCGTCGAAATGCATCGTCCATGGCTTTAGGCTGCATTCGTCCAAATCCAGTACTCTTTCCCTGATTGTGCTTAAGCATGGATGATCGGCCAGAAAATCGGCCAACGCTTGACTTTTGACAGCCTTTTGGGGTTCGTGCCGTATGTCGAATTCTGAGAGTGACAGTGACCAGAATCCAACTCTTTGATGCAAGATAGGACGAGAAAACATGTATTTTATTATATTGATTTTCGTGACCAGATATATAATGTTCGGCCTAAGGTAGGCACGTAGTTTAGTACATATGAAATATAAAGCCAAACATAATTTCTCCATGGGAGAATAATTACGTTCATAAGTCAGCAATTGTCTACTGATGTAATAAATGGCTCTTTCAACATTTGTGTCGTCATCTTGCGCGATCATCCCAGCTATGGATTGCTCCTCAGCCGCTATGTACAACTTGATTGGCTTTCCTGACACTGGAAGTTAACCTGCCCTAGAAACCTTTGCAGCTCTTTTTTGTTTCGGGGTGGCATAGCTTCAGTAATCGCCCGAGATTTATTGGTATCGATCTCGATTCCTCGTTGGTGTACCAGAAATCCTAAAAAGTTGCCCGCGCACACCCCAAAGGCATACTTGGCAGGGTTCAATTTTAGCTTGAACTTTCTCATTCGCTCTAAGGCCGATGTCAAATGGCTAAAATGTTCATCCGTGGTTACAGATTTAGATACTATATCGTCCACATAGACTTCCATAAACTTGCCAATCATGTCATGAAAGATTGATTCATGGCCCGTTGATATGTGGCACCAGCGTTTTTTAGGCCGAACGGCATCACCACCCATTCGTAGCACCCTAGAGACCCTGGGCACCTAAAGGCTGTTTTTTGCACGTCGTCCTCAGCAATGTAAATCTGGTTATAACCTGCGTACCCATCCATAAATGAGTATACCTGATACCCTGCCGTGGAATCCATCAGGGAGTCGATCATCGGCATTGGGTATTGGTCTTTCGGCGTTGCTAGATTCAAGTTCTTGAAATCTATGCAGATCCTTATCTTCCCATTCTTTTTCCTAACTGGGACGATGTTGGACAACCATTCTACATATCTGGTCGTCCTGATAAATTCTGCTTCTAACAGTCGTTCGATCAGGCATAACATTAGGCGCAAACCTTTGCGGAGGGTGCCTATGAGGCTTATGACTTGACAGGACTGGCAGTCTATGCTCCACCAAAGTCCTATCTAGGCCAGGAATCTCATTATAGTCCCATGCAAAATAATCTCTGTATTCTCGTAACAAACAGAGTAGCTTTTCGCGTACCAGAGGCCCAATTCCTTGCTGACATAGGTTATGCGCTTATTGTACTCGTCCCCCCAAGTTTACCTCTTCTAAAGCATCTTGTCCCCTCAAGAAGTTTGCCTTGTGTCGTCCATTCAGAGCGTACTCCTCCTCCAATGCGTCTCTTCCTTCTATCAAATAGTCCACTCCGCACAATTCTTTCACTTTATCTTCCATCTGGTGCATCAACATTTTCCCCTTTAAGGCCGAAATGACGGCTTGTGTTTCGTCCTCCTTCCTTCGTTTCAGAATATAGGCCGTTAAATTGGCCTTAGAGGCCGCAAGGGCGGCTTGCTCTTTATTCTGGTCGTACTTCATTGATACCGACATGTGTGGGTTCTCCAAAGACCATTGTGGTTGGTCTAGTTTGTGCGAACATGTCGTTTAACAATCCTACATGGTATGGCTCTCATTCTGGGCTACGATAGTCAGACTCTGCCCTTCGTTTAGAACCCTGGTTGGCCCGTAGTTTCCCTCATACATGAAGTATTCGGCCGAGTTTGTGTCTGCAGTGAAAGGTTTATTGTCGGCGTGTACTATCTCCACTTCATCCTTTTGGTTCCAGAAGACCAGACACTGATGAAGAGATGATGGGATGCATAGGCTACCATGTATCCAGTCTCGTCCCAGAAGCATGTTGTAAGAGGTTGGCCCATCTATGACGAAAAACACCACAGTCTTCGTAGTGCTTCCCACCTGCAAGTCTAGTGGTATGACTCCTTTCGCCATCGTCGCTCCTCCGTTAAAGCTAGTGAAGACTACCTCTGTGGGGATGAGATCTTCCTCGGACTTATCCAAACGCCCCAGCATCCTAACTGGAATCGCATTGATGGCTGCTCCGTTATCAATCAGTACTTTAGACACGGGGATGCCATTGGCCTTTGCCTTCACGTACAATGGCCTTAGATGTTTCGTCATCTGATCTGGTGGTTTTGGGAAAATCACTTTCCCTGACATCCCAATCTCCATAGCTTGATCACCTTCACTGTTGAGTTGGGGCGATTCTTCTCCCGTGTCCCATCCGGAAGGTGGCCGTGTTGGGGGTGCCTCCTGCGAGACGTGATTGATGGTCAATCTTCTCTTCTCGGCTTTGGTGACAACCCGCTTCACCTTGGGCATTCCATACAAAACAAGGAATGGATATTGCCCCAGGTCTTCTCCCAGTGTTCCGACGGCTGGATTCCCGGCTTCATATAGTTTTTTAAGAAGCCGATTATGTGATATTTTTCTCTTTCTAGCTTCGGTTCGGACGTCGATTTCTTCTTCTATATCCGTCATCTCCTCATCCTCGACTTCCCGATCTGCCGTACCCCTGTCTGTTATCGAGAGCGAGGAGAATTCAGCCTCATTTCCTTCGTAAATGTCTTCGCTCGGCCCAGCTTCCCCGTTATCATTTATCCGGAATTCTCTGGGCAATAAGTAGTGATTCGCCACGACTGGTGGCATGCTGCCGAATTGAATGACGATGAGAGGTTCCTCATCATCGGTCTCGTCCCGCTTTCTTTTACTAAGCTTAGCGTGCTCATCGCAACTGGTTACTTTCCATTTTTTCTCATCATGTGCTTTCTTGCTGTCTTTCGATTTTTCTATGGCATGAGGGCTGCCGCTAGTGGTGGCCTTTGCGTCATTCTGTCGATGCATCGTGCGGCCGTAATTCCTTTGGTGCCTCCTCAGTTGTGTCCTGGTCATTTCGTCTATGGGAGGATAATTTTCGTCAGCCCTTGAGTGTACCCGTTGCCCTGGGCGTGGCTTTCGGTATGAATGCCATACGTTGGGCCGATGGATCTTTGGCCGAAACGTCCTCACATTTTGGATGAAGTTCGAGTTCTTTCCATAGAACCTTGGTGCAAAAGTTCGTGGCTGCCATGATGATCCTTTCTCCACGGGCCTCTCACAAGTGTCTTCTAGTTCCTTCATCCACTCAATGCTATTCTTGCACCTTACACAGATGTTCTTCTGGTCCATTCGTTCCACAGGCTCCTTGATCCTTTCCAGTGTGCTCAGGCGGTGGCGGCGTTGTCTTTCGTCCAGCACCACCTTTACCTTTGGTTGACTCAACCTCGTAAGGTCTGGACTAATCATATTTAACTCCACCGATTTTGGGAAAGGGTTGCTGTCTACTGCCATTTTCTTCTCGAACGTAATTCGTCCGGACTCTATGGCATCCTGCAAGACATTACGAAAAACAAGGCATTGGTTAGTAGCATGAGACCATGCGTTGTGCCATTTACAATATTTTTTACTGCCGATTTGCTCGGCTGTTGGCAACGTGTGTCTGTCACTCAAGCTGATTTGCATGTCTTTGTACAATTGGTCGAATATATCGTCCACTTTAGTAATGTCGAAGGCAAATTTCCTGCCTTTTTTTTTATTTGCCTCACTGGTTTGGGGTTCCGCCCACGTCTTATAAACGTAAGGCTTCCCTTTCACCAATTCGGCCAAACATAAATCGGCCGAGTCGGCGTCCACTTCGCCCATCTCATAGTCAATGTTTCTATAATATGTCCCTTTGCTCGAATTTTTCACCTGCTCTTCTTCTCGTAATAATCGCTCATAGCGCACCACACTGGTGGTGAGTTGGGGCAGGTCCCAAACTCACGATCCTGGAATTTATTTTTCAGGTCGAGATTCAGGCACCCTTGAGCGATTCTTACAAATTCCTTTTCGGGCAAAGGCACGTAACGTCGGCCTCGGGCTATTTTAAATCGTTGTAGAAACGTCTCGGCCCATTCCCCTGGCAATTGCCTTAAATTTGCCAAATAAGCTAGGGCTACTTCAGATTCGGCCTTATAAAATTACGCATGGAACATTTGCTCCATCTGCTGCCAACTTTCTACTGAATTGGCTGGTAAACTAACATACCAGGAGAAGGCCACTCCTGACAATGAGCCATGAAACACCTTAGTTTGTTGAAATCGTTGACTTCCCCGCACTGAAGGGTGAAACGCCTTATGTGTTCTATAGTGGAAACTTCCCCAGACCCCGTAAAGAGGGTAAATTCCGGTATCTTGTAATTTCTCGGCCAATGATAAGCCACATCAACCCAATCAGGGTAAGGCTTCCGATATCTTGGCCGTATGCCTAGACCGAACTGGTTTTGTAGGATTTCGGTCATTTGCTCCCTTAGTATGTCGTTGCCATTAAATGGCATAGCTATGAGCGGCGGTTACGGCCCTCTCAAAAGTGGGACATAATCGTGATTCTGTCCTTGAGAAGTTTGGACGCCCTGAGGCATCACAATTTCATGCCGAACCATATTTGGCCCTTGATGGATGTTTGGCCCCAACTGTGGTCCGTTCCCTCCGGGGCTTGCTCCTCCCCTGAAAACCATAGGGATATTGGCCCCTTGTGGGGGGACACTACTGGGACCAGCCTCCTGACCACTTTTTGCAGGGAGAGGCGTAGTCCACGGCAGTGCTGTTCCGCCGTTCACACATTTGGCCATTAATTCATTCATTGAGTTTAGGTGTTTGGTCATATTTTCGTGATGTGAATTGCTAGTCGATACAAATTTATCTATAACGTGCATATTTTGGAGTCTGACCTGTTTGACGACATCCTGCGTGAATTCGCCAAACAGTGTGCGCATCACATTAGGGCTGAATTCCCTCATAGATTCGTACCAGCTGGCATCTGCTAGACCCTCAAACTGACCTACTATGGCCAGAACGCTGGGCTGGTTGGTTTGCTCCAGTCTACATTCCTCCGCGGTTGAGCCAGTCTGAGCGTTTCTTTTCGGAGGCATCTCCACTCTGTTACACCACGTTTCCCACTATGGTCGCCAAAAACTGTTTGCGCAGGTTTTACGCGTGCGTGGAAAAAAAGTGTGTAAGGTTCAAACCTCATGAGATAAAGTCCCAGCAAGAGGTGTATTGAATCGAGTGAATAAGCCTCCAAGGGGCACAAGCACATAAGTTACTGTCCTAGGGTATAAGCTAAGAAATAAAAAGATAAAATATGCTTGAATGAGTCTTCATTTTTTCTGTCCTCCTTTTTCTCCTGGTGTAAGCGAAATTTTATAGTGTCGCTCCTTAACTGCTCAGGGCAGTTCCAGTGTTTCCCGGCTATTCTTGAGGCGTGCTGGTAACTGCTGATCCACGTACCCCAACTGCCTGATTATGGAGGGAGATCCGCCCAACCGTTGTGATCGTGGGGATAACCGCATCACACGTCTTCGTCCTGACTATTCGCTCGATCGTCCTAAGTCCTTTGTCGCTCTTCGCTTCGTCATCCTTCTTCCTTTCGCGCTCCCTTTCGTCTTAGGACGATTTCGTCCTGTGGGGATTTTATTTGTCAACAATAAGTATCTATATTATACACTTTTCAAGTGTATTTACTATTGATTTCCCTATATATATATATATATATATTTTATTTTTGAATGTGCTAAATCCATTAATATTCATTGTTTTATTGTTTAGGATACATTATATGGAGAATTGAGCAAAAAATGAGTGAAAACCTGAAATTTCAGATTTACACTAGTGACTTCGTAATTTGCACAATATTCAGTATTTTGGCCATAAATTTTGCATACGATGTCCAATTGAGGTAATTCAAATCGCGCTGGAAAGAATACTCAATTATCTATAATTTTATAGTTCACACTAAAGACTGAATCATAATTTGTATTGACCAAAATCAAATTTGATATTAATGATTCTGCACTGTCAGCCAATGTCAGGACACAAAGTCTTGTGGTGCGCCACTAGCTATTTAAAAAGCGTTCCAACGACCTGAAAAAGATTTGGCAAATGGCCACCAATGCGATAAGTGTAGAATTAAATAGGAAATTTAGTTTTTATGATATCTATTATCTATATAAGGAGAACGTCTTGGGCTACTCCACATACATTCATTGAGAGGAAAATATGCTTTTTTGGAGGATCGATATCTTTATTTGACATTAATAATAATTTCATATGAGATCGATATCTTTTTGTATAACTTGTGTGATACGTGTGCTTGCGTGCTACACAAAATCATTATCAAGTTTTTGGTGCTGTTGTTCGAGAATTATTTATTTTTGTTAGCATTAGTGTAATCAATCTTAATCTTACTTAAACCTTGTTTTTATTTTTATTTTTACTTTTACTTCCTTTTTTATTTTTCAGGTGTTCCAAATAATGGATTATCAATCAGCGATGAGAGAATTAAGATCAATGAGAGATCATGCTAAATCATATGTTGGTAGGATACAATACTTGTTAGAAGATATTTATAAAAAAACTTGAAGTCCTGATGACGAGGAACTCACTTGGATGATTAGGCCAAACAAATCCCAAGCAAAAGATAAAACCTTAAGAACCGTGAATTTGATTTTGTAGTAACAAAATTCTTCCAAGGCCACAAAAAAGACTCACAAAGACACCCTTAAGATGATGTCTTGTTGTGTTCTGCTAGCACGGAGACGCCACTAAGGTTGGCACGCCTTAGATAAATCGAGATGAAACAAAAGGGAATCCCCCCTTAAGTTTGAATTTTAGCCATAGCCATTCTTAAGAAGAATTTCGAAAATGGTGGATTATTTTATTAAGGAAGACAAGTTACAGTATATAGTACAAGGTAAATTACTAAAATGCCCTTAAAATTAAAAAAGAAACTTAATGAAGGAGTTTCTAGCTGGGAAGCACGTGGAATGGAAGCCTGAGAAATGGATTCGAGAATTCGAAAGGCGTGCAGCTGGCATCTCTTCGTCGGCCAAGGAAGAAGTCGAAGAGTTAGGAACGGAAATTGAAATGAAGAATGGCGAGGTCGATCCAGTTGCAGCACCTGTTGAGGAGACGGTGGAGGTCGAGAAGCATGAAGAAGAAGGAGAAAATGTCGGATTGGCCGCTGGCCATTCTGAGCCCATGATTGTGGAGAATGAAGAAGATGTCCCTGCCAGCATCCCAACAACCACTGATGTAGAGGGATCGGGTCTTTGAGGCCGAGGATATAGGAGTTAACTGGAATGTGTTTATGCAGTTTGTATTTATAATCAAAAGGATGGCAAAAAAAAAGCATTTTGTACTTTTGACGTTGTGTATAAAAATGATGAACGATTTATTATTTTGAATGTAAAGAGCGGGACGAGAATTCAATGAACAATCTTTATTGCAATTCGTCGAATAACTTCTACAAACGTCTTTGCTTTATTTAAATACGACAATTCTAAAAAGTTAACTGGCACAGAAATGACAAAACATAAATGTTACCGGATAAATCTTTTAAGGTGCACTGCGTTCCAACTGTTGCGAACGGGATTCCCCTCTACGGTTTGTAACTTGTAGGCTCCTTTCCCAACAACCCCTGTGGTAAAATAAGGGCCTTCCCAATTTGGGCCCAACTTCCCATCTCCACTTTCCTTAGTGTTCTGGAACACTCTTCGTAGGACCCAATCACCAGTGCGGAAAGTCATAGTCCTAACATTTTTGTCGAAGTATCTGGCCCCATCTTCTGTCGATAAGCAGCCAGTCGAATGGAATCTCTGTCCCTAGTCTCATCAATCGTGTCGAGATTCAAGTTCATCAGTTGTTGATTACTTTTTTCGTCGAGCCATTGGTATCGTGGGGAGGGGATGACTTATTCTGTTGGAATAACTGCTTCCGTTCCAAATGCCAATGCGAAAGGAGTTTCGCCAGTGGAAGATCTAACGGTTGTTCGGTACGACCACAAGACTCCAGGTAACTCATCCGCCAAAGCGCCCTTAGCCTTCTCCAACCTCTTCTTCATTTTGTTCAAGATTTTTTATTGGATGACTCTGCTTGGCCGTTTTCTTGTGGAAAGCGCGGTGTCAAGAAGTTCAGTTTGATTCCCCAATTCCTGCAGAAATCTTGAAAGTGGTGGCTGATGAACTGTGAACCATTGTCGGTCACAATTTCTCTTGGTATGCCGAACCGACATATGATATTCCTCCAAACGAACGTCTGGGCCTCCTTATCGCGTACTCTGGCAAAAGCTTCAGCTTCTATCCACTTCGAGTAATAATCCGTCATTACAAGCATGTAGACACGTTGGCCGGGTGCGGCTGGGAGTTTTCCAACAATGTCCATGCCCCACTTCATGAACGGCCACAGAGATAAAATTGGGTTTAGTTTTTCTGGTGGTAGATGAGGAACTGGTGCGAATCTTGGCACTTATTACACCTCTTTGTGAATTCAGCGGAGTCTAGTCTCATTGTCGGCCAGTAATACCCTGTCGAATGGGCTCGGAGAGCCAAACTCCTGCCGCCTGAGTGGTTCCCATATTCCCCTTCGTGCAATTCAGTCAATATACTGAGTTTCGTCGTGTGTTAAGCATTTCAAGTATGGTCCCGTGAACGACCTTCTTAGCAACTGACCTTCGAACACCACGAACCTTGCAGACTGTCTTTGAACTTTCCTAGCTTGCACTTTATCTTCTGGAAGTAGTCCTTTTTGCAAATATTCGACGATCGGTGTCATCCAACTGTCGACTGACCTGATAGCGGCTACATCTGCCTCTTCCTTCCAGATTGCCGGCCAGCTCAAATACACCACTGGTATTGTTCGTGGTTTGTCGCCTTCCATAGTCCATCCGAGGGTCGCCAATGTATCAGCCTGGGAATTTTCGCTTCTTGGGACTTGGGTTATGGAAAATTTGTCGAATGTCGACCGTATATCATTTACCTTCTGTAAGGAAGGAAGCCATTGTCTGACCCCTAGCCTGATAAGATCCCTCAATTTGGTTGACTATCAACTGAGAGTCAGACGTCACTTCTATCTCTTTCGCTCCCAATTCCTTGGCCAATAATAATCCTGCGACCAGTGCTTCGTACTCTGCTTCGTTGTTGGTAACTCTGAAACCGCATTTGATTGCCTGTTGCAGAGTGTCGCCCGTGGGAGTAGTGATCACCATTCCAAGACCACAACCCTTTTTGTTACTCGACCCGTCAACTGCTAACTTCCAAGGGACTGTCGACTGAATGGAGTTGACTTCAGCTTCGGCTGCCGCCAAAATACCGGGAGCGAAGTCGGCCACAAAATGGCCAAAGCTTACGACTTGATAGCCGTTCTAGGTTGGTAATCTATATGTTGTGCTCTCCAAGCTCAATCGCCCACTTCATCAACCTCCCTGACAATTCAGGTTTATGGAGAATGCTCCTCAAAGGGTACGTCGTGTAGACTGTGATCGCATGTCCTTGAAAATAGGGTCTGAGTTTCCTCGCGGCTGTGACAAGAGCGAAGACCAACTTCTCCATTAATGGGTAGCGTGTCTCTGCCCCCAGCAATGCTCTGCTTACGTAGTAGATTGGTTGTTGATGCCCCGACTCCTCTCTCACCAAGACTCCACTGACAGCGTGTTCCGAGACTCCCAAATAGAGGTAGAGCCTTTCTTTGTCGTGTGGTTTTGACAACAGGGGTGGTGAAGTTAAATACTGTTTGAGTCCTTTCAGCTCTTCCTCACAAGCAAGAGTCCATTCAAATTTATTTCCCCTTTTTAAAGCTGAGAAGAATAAAAACTCTTATATGTGGATTTGGAGATGAACCTGTTCAAAGCCGCGATCCTCCCGGTTAGTCGCATGATATCCTTCGGGCTAGAAGAGGAATGGATGTCGAAGATTTATCTAATCTGGTCTGGATTTGCTTCAATGCCTCGTCGCGTGACTACGTACCCCAAGAATTTCCCTGAAGCGACACCAAACGCACACTTAGTAGGATTCAATTTCATTCCGTACCTATCCATGATGTCGAAGGCTTCTTCCAGATGACTGAGATGTTGCTCAGATTTGACAGATTTCACCAGCATGTCGTCAATATAAACCTCCATTGTCTTCCCAATTTGACTGTCGAACATTTTATTGACCATTCGCTGGTACGTTGCTCCCGCGTTCTTCAAGCCAAATGGCATGACTTTGTAGCAGAATATCCCCCGGTTTGTGACAAAGGCTGTCTTTTCTTGATCGTCAGGATGCATGAGGATCTGGTTGTAGCCTAAATATGCATCTATGAAGCTTAATAACTCGTGTCCTGCAGTCGCATCCACCATTGAATCAATATGTGGTAAAGGAAACGAGTCCATTGGACAAGCCTTGTTCAAATCCGTGAAGTCGATGCAGACTCTCCACTTCCCATTCTTTTTCTTCACTACTACAACATTCGCAAGCCACTCCGGAAATTGTAATTCTCTAACCGCTCCGTTCTGCAATAACTTTTGTACCTCTTCGTCAATGATCCGGTTCCTTTTAGGAGCGAACTTTCTTCTTTTCTATCTACATGGACGTGGTCTGGATCCACATACAATTCGTGAGTGATGAGCTCCGGATCAATTCCAGTCATATCTTTGTGTGACCACGCGAAGCTGTCGTGTCGCCTTTTCAAGAATTCTACCAGGTCGGCTCGTAGTTTGGGATCTAATTCCGCTCCAACCATGGCCTTGTGATCTGTGAACTGAGGATGAATCTAGACCTCGTCGAGCTTCTAAATATTCGGTAGAGTTGGCTCCGATGCGCAAGGCCCAACCTGTAATTGCTATACCGATTCAACTTTAGCCTTCAAGGTCGTTTGGTAGCAGCTCCTTGACGCCAACCGATCTCCTTTTATTTATTGAACTCCCCATCTAGTAGGGAATTTTATTACTTGGTGATAGGTTGATGAAACCGCCCTCATGTCATGAATCCAGCGCCGGCCCATGATCAGATTGTAGGCTGAAAGGCTGCCCAAGACCAGGAAAATAGTCATTTTATTGACTCCGGCAGCGTAGACTGGGAGCGATACTTCCCCCATAGTGAATTTTTATTCTCCATTAAAACCGATCAGTACTGTCGTCCGCTTGTTTATGTTATCCAACTCCGTACCCATGTCGGCTAGAGCACTGGCGAAGATTATATTAGCTGAGGAGCCCGTGTCGACCAACACTCGTTTGACCATGAAGTTCACCACTTGTAGGGAAATGACCAAAGCGTCGTGGTGGGGATTCAAATCATGTGAATCCCTGTCGTCTGGAAAATCAATTACCAAACCTGTGGAGACCCTCTCTACAGACATCAATGTGTATGAAGTATTGTTTGCCAACGCCCTTGAATGTCGTTTAGCTGCTGAATAGGTAGCTCCACTGACTCCCGATCCTCCTGAAATGACATTAACAGTGTTATTAATCGGGGGTGGCGGGGTTGGAATTTCTCATTGACCGTCTCTCTCATCCCTTCGTGCCAATGTAGCCTTCCCTTTATCCGTGAGCAAATCCCTCAGGAACCCCTTGTTTAGTAGCTCCAAAACTTCCAATCTCAAGGAAACACATTCCGCTGTCGTGTGACCGTAGTCCCTGTGAAACTCACACCACTTCCTAGTGTCATTTTTGGATGAACTATCCATAGACCGTGGATGCAACTTTACTTCATTCCCCATCTTCTTTAGCACTGACACCAATTCTCCGGGAGAAATCGTAAAGTTGTAGTCCGGAAGCCTGGGTTTGCTTGCCGGTATTTCCTCCCTATTTTTATATGGTCTTGGTCGTCTGTGTACACTCTTGTAGAAGGGTCGTCATTCACCCCTATTTTGGTTCCGTCCTTCCGTTTGAGATGTGATATCCATGCCGTGTCGCCTGATAGCCGCATGCCTTCTGTCCACTCGTGCATTCGTGTCATCCTCTCTTCTCTTATTTATTTTATCATCTTCCTACCTTATCTCTACCTGGGCCCGCGCCATGACCTGGTCCATTGTGTAGCACCTGAATTTCGTCAATTTCTTGTAGAGCCCGTTATCATAAAGAAGTCCATTCCTGAAGGCTTCGACTGCCGTTGGCTGATGGAGATCCGGGATGGTAATTCTCTCACGGTTGAACTGGGCCACGTAGCTCCGTAATGATTCTCCTCTCTCTGCTGTATGGAATTGAGGTCGTCTGATGTCTTTTCCAACTTGCATGAACTTGCAAAGTGTTGCACGGACTTGTCCGCCAGTTCTTGGTAGGACTTGATTGATATGTATGGAAGATTAATGAACTACATTAGGGCAGGTCCAGCTAGAGTTTCCCCAAAGCACCTGCACATTCCAGCCTCCCACTGGCTCGGAGACAGGCCGGTTGACATCATCTTGAATTTGTAATGTATCACGTGGTCGTCCGGATCTGTGGTCCATTCATATTGCTTCATTTCAGCGGGCTGAATTTTCGTGGCAACTCAACTGCTACAATTGATTCCACGAATGGGGTATCCGAAATTGCTCCGGCCCTACTTTTTCTGATTGGGAGCTTTACACCGGTAGTCTCGACATAATTGCTTCTTTGAATTCAAGTATTTCCCTCCTGATGGAACTGGCCAGTAGATGGGTCAGATCAATAGGAGGATTTGGGTCTTGTGTTGTTGGAGGGTGATTGCTATTTGGCCCATCCGACATGGGCGGAACTGTTAGATTGCTTAGGTTACCTCCATTGTTGGTTTGACCTTGAGGGTCGTGCAGAGGGTCGGATGATAGGTGATCCAACTTTTACCGTAAGCCTTCGTTGGTGTTTCGCATCGTTAAATTTTATTCTTCAAAGGTTTGGAGTCGTTCTTGGAGCATGGAAAGTTGTGCCATTATAGGATCTGGTGTTTGTTCATTGCTTGAGGCCATATTTGATTGTTTCATTGATGTGTTTTACTTCTGTGAAATTCGCTCGTTAGCCCCACGGTGGGCGCTAAATTATGGAGGCTGATTTCGGTAGTGGTCCACAATCGAGATTATCAAAAGTAGGGCACGAGCGAACCTGCAAAACGAGTAGAGTGAATGAGAAGCTTACTTGCCCACCAGTGTGGTGGAAGCCGTAGGCACTCCGACGCTCAAGTCAGTGTCAAGAAAGGAATATAGTTCTAGATGGGAGAGTCAAGGTTTCAGGAATACCTTAACTTCAGTTTGAATGCTGTGAGGGCGGGGTATGCTAACAATGTCTGTGTGATGGGTCGTGTCTGAAGATCCTCGGTCCCTCTCTATTATTTCGTTTCTTTCCTTTAAAGGCTCTCTATTCTCCCCGTTGGAGTTGCCATTAATGTGAGTTATTCCTGATATTCCATGCTTGATAACTGATGATCGTGTCTTAAAACTCGAATCTATCGAATTCATGGCGATATTTATTGAGTTTTGATTTCCTCTTGATTCCAGTAACTGGTGTCCGTTGGCTCTCTTTGTGTTAATGGGCTTGGGCCCTTGAGGCGGTCTGGGTCGGTCCCTTGCGTGACATTCCGTTTATGGGCCCAGTCTGCTTGATGGGCCTCAGGTTTGTGGTTGGTTTTGCGGTGTAATGTCATTTTACCCTTGGGGCCAATTTTGGCCCAAACAATGATAAACCGAAGGCCAAGAAGAAAGGGCTGAAGCTGGCAGGCTACTTTGTGAAAGCTACGAGGTAGCAAGTAGAACCTAAACCAGTGGAAGTCAATGGGATCATGGTGCCAGGATGTGATGGGCAAGGAGCAGATGGCAGAAGAAGTTGCAAAGGAGGAAGATAAGTGGGAAGATGAGCTGATGCAGCTAGAGAGCCTGACGCTCGAGGAGAGCAAGGAGACCGAAGAAGACAAGGCTACGGACGACGACAATGTTTATTTCCCTGATTTATATGATTGTACTCCTGCATTCGCTAATAATAAAGACATTCTTTTCGCTTATTTACCTGAGTCTCTTACTTCTAAGTTATACGACCTGAACATATTTGACATTAACTCGACCAAAACAAACGCATTTAACCTTGGTACGCCCGAAAGCCCCCAAGGAAATTTTAATTGCGAGTGAGGTTACCTCTGAGGAACGGAAGGAATTGGAAGGGATGTTAATCAAATATGCTAAGGTATTCGCTTGGTCTTACGAGGACATGCCCGGAGTAGATAGAAGTATCGACAAACAAGCAATACCGACTTATTCGAACATGAGACCGGTAAAGCAGAAGCTCCGAAGGATGAGACCTGAGTGGGCCAAAAAGGTTAGAGAAGAAGTCAAGAAGCAGATAGACGTGGGATTTCTAGAAGTAGTGAAGTACCCTGAGTGGTTATCGAACATTGTGCCGGTGCCGAAGAAGGATGAGAAGGTCAGAATATGTGTGGATTTTAGATACCTTAACAAAGCTTGCCCAAAGGATGATTTTCCTTTACCCCATATAGACGTACTGGTAGATAGCTCGTCTTTATCTGCCATGTACTCATTGGCAGATGGGTTCTCGGGGTACAATCAGGTCTTTATGGCTGAAGAAGACAAGCATAAGACTGTATTTTTCACCGAGTGGGGCACGTATTCTTACAAAGTGATGCCGTTTGGAATTAAGAACGTGGGAGCGACTTATCAACGGATGGACACTACGTTATTCCATGACTTGATGCATAAGGAGATCGAAGTATACATGGACGACATGATGGTGAAGTCAGAAATGAGAAGCGGACACATAGAAGCGCTATAGAAGTTCCTTCAGCGAGTCAAAAAATACAACCTGCGGCTAAACCCTAAGAAGTGTGTGTTCGGGGTAACGTCGGGAAAGCTGCTAGGACATACGGTAGGAATGGGAGGAATAGAAGTAGACCCTGAGAAGATTAGAGCAATTGCCGAGATGCCTGCGCCTAAGATGGAGAAAGAAGTTAGAGCCTTCCACGGGAAGATCCAGTACATCAGTCGATTCATTGCCAAGCTGACGTTAGTATGCGAGCCCATCTTTAAGCTGTTGGGAAAGACCAACCGGTAAAGTGGAACGAACAATGCCAAAAAGCCTTCGACAAGATCAAAGAATACCTAGTGAAACCTTATGTATTGAAACCTCTAAGACCAGGCAAACCTTTAGTGCTGTATTTGGCCATAGAACCCGAAGTGCTGGGGTGTGATGATGGTACAAGCAGATGAGACGGGGGTAGAACATGCAGTCTACTACCTCAGTAAGAAGATGTTTCCGTACGAAGCCCGCTATCAGAAAGTAGAGAAGATCTGTTTGGCAGTGGTGTGGGCGTCCAAAAATTACGCCATTACTTCAAATCTTACAAGATCCAAGTGGTAGCAAATGAGAATCCCTTAAAGTATCTACATTTGGTACCTTCGCTACTAGGGAAGTTAGGTAGATGGTTGATATTGCTGACATAGTTTGATATTGAGTATCTCACCTCAAAAGTAATCAAAGGACGAGCCTTAGCGGAGTTTTTAGCACTGCAAATCATAGAAGGAGATCAATACAAATTCGAATTCCCAGACGAGGAAATCCAAGTGGTAATGGTCCAAGGATGGAAGATGTATTTCGACGGAGCGGTGAGTTACAAAGGAGCCGGTATAAGAATCATGATAGTAACCCCCGAAGGAGAAACCTTGCCTATGGCCAAGAGGCTGACGTTCAGAGTAACCAATAACCTGGCCGAGTATGAAGCATGCGCCTTCGGATTGACAACACTGATAACCTTAGGAGCTAAGGGCGTGGAAGTTTATGGAGACTCGATGTTAGTAGTCCAACAGATGCAAGAAGAATGGGAATTGAAAGAAGAAGGGTTGAGACCCTACCTATTTCACCTCAAAAAGTTGGCACAAGCTATCCCCGATTGTAAATTCCAGCACTTGCCGCGAGAAGAAAACCAAATGGCAGACGCGTTAGCCACCCTAGCCGCAACTTGGGAGAATCCAGAGAAGTTGGTGATGAGACCTCTAGTGTTGACGACAGCAAGCAGGCCCAGTTACGAGATCAAAAGAATATTAGAAGTAGAAGTCGATGATGGAAGACCTTGGTACTATGATATTCAGTGATACCTAGAACGTGGGGAATTCCCAGAAGAAGCTGGTAGGAAGGACATGATAGCCATTCAGAAGTTGGCTTCCCAGTATATGAGTCTGAAGGGAGAACTATACAAGAGACAAGCTAATGGCATCCAACTGAAGTGTTTAAGGAAGGAAGAGGCTCAGAAAACGATGGAAGAAGTACACGTCGGGGTATGTGGACCGCACATGAACGGATTGAATTTGTCTCGCAAGATAGTAAGATAAGGCTTTTACTGGTCGACCATGGAAGCTGACTGTGCGAAGTTGGTGAAGCATTGTCACGACTGTCAAGCGCACGGTAACTTGAACCATTTGCCACACACGGAGTTGCATGGACTATCAGAGCCATGGCCTTTCTCAGCATGGAGAATTGACATGATCGGAGAAATTTGACCGCACGTATCAAATGGACATCGTTTCATAGTAGTGGCAGTAGACTACTTTTCGAAATGGGTAGAAGCCGGAACATCATATGTCGATACGAAATGCCGCATCACGTGGTAACAGACAACGTAGTTCAGTTTCAAGGAGAAACCAAGGCGATGCTACATAAATACGGCATAGGACATCATAAGTCGTCACCTTACAGACCACAAGCAAATGAGGCAGTCGAGGCAGCCAATAAGACAATAAAGAAGATACTAGCCAAGATGACAGAAAGTTACAGAGATTGGACGGACAAACTACCATACGCCCTGTGGGGGTACAGAACTTCTGTGAGAACAGCAACGGGAGCCACGCCATATTCTTTGGTCTACGAAATGGAAGCAATATTACCGGTAGAAGTTGAGATACAGTCAATGCGGGTACTAGCGGAGGCAAAGTTACCTGAACGAGAATAGGCCTCGCAGAGATTCGAACAGTTAGCATTACTAGATGAGAAGAGAATGAAGTCCTTGCATCATATGCATATATACCAGAAGAGGTTGGATCGAGCATTTAACAAGAAGGTGCGGCCTACCAAGATTAGAGAAGGCGACCTAGTACTCAAGCAGCCAAAGCCGTCAACGTTAGATCTGAGAGGAAAGTTCAGGTCCAACTGGGAAAGACCCTACATAGTCAAGAAAGTGATGGGAAACGGGGCAGTGAGACTGTCAGATTTAGAAGGAAACGAGTTCACCGAGCCAATCAACGTGGACAGATTGAAGCAATATTTTGCCTAAGGAGAGAAGACCTAACCCAACGGAATAAAAAATTCATCCATGCATGCATGCATACATGTAACATATTTGCATTCCTTTTTGTGTTTTGTTTCGTTTTGTATCCGCAAGTTTTGAAGAAAGAAAAGAAAAAAAATGACAAATGGAAGCCAACCAGAAGCATCAAATAGTACAGTGACAACGGTTTTCGAGAATGAATCCCAGGGTTGAGGCCCACACCAGCATCAGTCTCGGGAATGAATCCCAGGGTTGAGGCCCATGTCACCAACAGTTTATGGGAAGAAATCCCAGGGTTGAGGCCCACATCACTAGCAGTCTTCGGGAATGAATCCCAGGAGGCGAGACCCGCATTATCGACAATTGAAAGGAAGAATTCTAGTGAAGTGAAAAAAAAAAGAAGAGAGAGAAGCCCTTAATGGTTAGACATATGTCCGGTGATGAAATTGTTTGCTGTAGGGTGAAACCTTAGAAACGATAAGTGCGAGATGCGCTCTCGTACGATATTTTGAGTGGTTGATCTCAGCTAGACTCGCATGCACTTAATTGCAGGATCTTAGCAGTAGAAGCCTGAGTAGTCAAAGAGATGACTAGTTGAAGAGATGGCAGATCAATGAATGACCGTTTGCTTAGATGTCCATCCTGACTTGGTTACGATATGTGATATGGTTGAAAATAAAAGAAAAGTCTCTGAAGAAGAAAAAATAAACCACCTATAACCGATAAACGTGATGCTACCCATGGGCGAGTATTAGGACCACCATGAGGAGAAATGCTACCTTAAAGGGTAGATGTGTTGAAAAAAAATGAATGAATAAAGAGACGAAAGAAAAGAAAGAGAAAACCATATCATATTTAGTACGAGGAAGTAATTGCAGAGCATGATCAAGACATCTAGGTTGGTTAGACCCACTGATCCCGTTCTTTGAAACAAAATCATCAAGTTGGCTTACTTAATGATTAAGCTGTAAAAGAACCCTGGCACACACACACTTGGAGTCTAGTTCAGATAATTTATTCAAACGGTCGAATTTGAGTTGTATCAGGTACTTTGAAGATTCTCTGGTTTCGACGCTAAGCATCCTTTGAGGACAAAAATATGTATAACTATCAGGACTATCTTGTAAAAGAGAGTAATATGATATGACAGTACGGAACACCGCCGAGTGCAAGCCACGAAGAATAAAAAAGATAACCAATTCTGGGGGTGACCAACCTACCACCTCTGATACAGTAATGATTCGGGAATGGACCACCTTACAGTAATGGTTCGGGAATGGACCACCTCACAGTAACGGTTCGGGAATGGACCACCTCATACAATAACGGTTCGGGAATAGACCACCTCACAGTAACGGTTCGGGAATGGACCACCTCATACAATAACGGTTCGAGAATGGACCACCTCACAGTAACGGTTCGGGAATGGACCACCTCACAGTAATGGTTCGGGAATGGACCACCTCACAGTAAAGGTTCGGGAATGGACCACCTCACAGTAATGGTTCGGGAATGGACCACCTCACAGTAACGGTTCGGGAATGGACCAGGGGTCGCAACACCTCACCATCATCAAATCAGTTTGAAGCATCTCAACAACAGGTAAGTCAGACAGCAGCTGGCTGAGTCAGGTAAGTAAAAATGCATGCATGACTTTGATAGGATTGTCACTGTCACACACTACACAAACCCATCAAAGTGGGGGAGACTGTAGACACTTGCATTTTTGCATGAGCCTGATGATGAGCCTCGGTCGAAGGCATTACCCGATAAGTTACAGAAGTTTCGGGAAACAGACGTCGGAATGGGAAATTCAAGATAAGTACGTCATCAAATTTAATTTACATGTTCACTGCATTTACGTTCGTGCCGCGTTCGGAAACATGTTCGAACGGTGAATAGATTACGAGCGTTCGTGTAGCGTCCGAAGAAGCGTTCGAACGACCATCAGTATTTATGTTTTACTGCTAGCCACACGCCCAAGCCCATCCAAGCCCATTTAGCCCACCAAGTCCAATCCAAAAATAATTAAAACACTTAAAATACATGTCACAAATCAAATCACCTTCATAAACTAAATAAATCAAATCAAATCAAAATAAATCCCCATTCCTAAACCAAACAAATAAAATCCAATCACCTCCCAAAAAAATATATCCCCACCAAAATTACACAAGATCCATTCCTTTAATAAACTAATTAATCACCTCCATTATGGACATGATTCCATTCCTTACCTAGAAACCCTAGTGCACCATTATAAAACAAAAACTAAAATTCCAAACCCTTAACCCATTGGAGACTCACAACAACCTAGAAGAAAAAAAAAATAAAAACATAAGAAAATAATAGAAAACCCTAAGCTCTCTCTTCCCTTAGACATTCACTCATCTCTCTAGAGCATCCTCATTCACGGTACAAGCAAAAACATAGGCATTCTCTATTCTTCTTGATCCTTCTTAGCCGTGAAATACAACAACAAACCAGCCCTACACAACCCGCAAACCTCAGCCCAAGAAATAACTCACCATCACCGAAAAACACATAGAAAACTGCATTCCAAAATCCCCCTAAATAAACAAAAACAACTGCGCCTTAAAACAGTCCAATTTTCATCCAAAAACAGCGGTAAAGAAACGACTAAAAACAGCGAGGAAAGACCAAGAAAGCAGCAGGGAAACTAGCGGAACGGTGAAGGAAAATAGTGGACCAGAAAACCATAAAAGTTGTGGAGCAGTAACCCTTCCGACGATGATGTGACGCACTTCTGAGGAGCAACTTAAAAGGTAAGACTTGAGGACACCCTTTATTACTTTTTATTTTGTAGCTTGGATGCGGCACGCTCGGTTGGACACGGAATATGTCCAACCGGGTGTGCGAGGTCCTATATCAAAAATGACCAAATTCTGCTCACATCTTTCTTTAACGTTCCTTTATTTATTTATCGCACATTTAATTCACATTATTAGCTCTTTATCATTCCACATGTTTCTTTCTTTGTTTATGTGTTGTTATATGCATTATCATACTTAATGCCCATTTTTATGATTGCATTGTGTTAACGCGTGAATGTTGCCTCTCATGGTATATCGGATGGAAACCCAGACAAAAATTCCGTAGCCGAATCCAAATGGACGATAGTGTGGTCTGTACTTGGGATACAACTCCACGTACCACTTGCGGAAACATTCCCGCATGTGTTTACTGCATTATGGATGCCACTTTCGCCATCCCGTTCGAACGCGTTCCAGAACGCTACTCGAACGCACACATTCTGTCTCGCCCCCTGTTCGAACGTGTTTCCGAACGCTACATAAACGCGGACATTTTGGACAGATTCCTTTATCATGTCTTAGGCATTTTTGTGTTCATTGTTCTGTTATCTACTTTCTATGTGTCTTTTTCTTTATTGTTAATCTAATGCGCATGGGCTAACTATGGTGGATTAAAGGTCCTCCATTCACGGAAAATGCTTAAAGGCTACATTTACCACGATGTTTTGCCGCGCCGGACGAGGTACACTCGATTGAATGTGAAATATGTTCAATCGGGCATACGAGGTCCTATATTTTTTTGCTTTATTTATCTTCTATGCATTGTTACTTGATGAGCATGGGCTAATTATGTTGGTTTAAAGGTTATTTGAGAAAAAGTCTAAAAGGCTACCTTTACCACGATATTTTGCCGCGCCTTTTATTATTCCGTTATTTATTTTTCGCATATTATCTCTTTGTTTATTCATGCATTGTAATATACTGCGCATGGGCTAACTAGGGTGGGTTAAAGGTTCTCCATTCGAGAGAAATGCCTAAAGGCTACCTTTACCACGATGTTTTGTCACGCCGGATGAAGTACACTCATTGAATGTGAAATATGTTCAATCGGGCATACAAGGTCCTACATTGTGTATTTGTTTATCCATGCATGTGTTTGTGTCATTTCAGATGCCATTTTGGTAATCTCATTCGAAAATGTTTCTGAACGCTACACGAACGTATACATTATGCCTCGTTCCAATCGAACGCGTATACGAACGCTACTCGAACGTGCATCTATTTTGTTTTATCATGCATCAGGTCTTACCCCATTCGAACGCGTTTCCGAACATTATACGAACGCGGACATTCTGTTTCATTTATGTTCGAACGCGTGTAAGAACGCTACTCGAACGCGCACCTATTCTGCTTTACCATGCATCAGGTCTTATCCCGTTCGAATGCATTTCTGAACGCTATACGAACGCGAACATTCGGTTTACCATTCGAACGCATTTTCAAACGCTACACAACGCACATACAGTGCACATACTTCTTTTCGTCACATTTCATGCATGTTTGCTTCTTTGATCATTTCTTTTTCACTATATGATTAATCATATCATTTCATTATTTATGCTTAGACAATTATCATCTATTTATATTTCCGTATTTATCTATTAAAGTGTTTATGAATTGTGTGCTTGCCGTTATGTCGATTTACTTCTATGCATGCAAACTTAGATATAAGTTGTATGCAAACTTAGATATAGGATATTCTTATGTATGTATGTTGCGTAGACTTGGTTATATTATTGCAAAAATCTGTTCGTTACAAATGGCATAAGTAAGTGACCATTCTGAACACAACGTTTGAGGTCTTCCCTTGCAAGGGGTGAGTGCGGCCTTAAATAATTTCCCAATTCACACTGGGTGGCGACTCCTTTATTCTCTGGTTTAGTCCCCCGCAGGCTACTCCATACTCCCGACCGGCCACAAGCCTGGAGCAACGTCGCCGATTTCTGTGTCCTACAACTTCGAATCTGCACCTGCGTCAAAGTAAGACAAATCAGAAACATTAAACGTTGCAGACAAACCATACTCACCAGGAAGATCCAGCTTGTAAGTATTGTCATTGATCCGCTCCAAGACTTTAAATGGACCATCTTTCCTCAATTACAGCTTAGATCTCCGCTATGCTGGTAACATCTACTTGCTCAATTGTAGTCATACCCAATCTTCAGATTCAAATATAATGCGCTTGAAACCAGTTATTCTCACCAACTCTTCCTTTATATTTTCATTCCAACTCCCAAGCTTAATAACAATCAAAGATAATAAATCCATAGGAGTGAAAGAATTAAAATCATAATCAATCTCATAAGGTGAGTAATAACCAGAAGAATGAATGCATCTATCATATGCAAACTCTGTCAATGGCGAACATTCCTCCAAAGGTTTCAAATCCATATTAAAATTAGCGTAAACCGTTTCTTTATTAAAATATCAAGAATATACCTTAGTATCCATTAAATAAAGAAAGTCATTTTGATCTACTAGATGGTCATATATGGACTGATATTATTCCTGAGTGTACTACGAACTCCTACATGGCAGGCTATGTCATTTGATTTACAAAGGTGAGGTTGGTGTAGCAGTCCCGACCTATAGCTATGTACTTTGGGGGCATGGTCTGTTGTGTAGTTGGGAACATTTTACATAGATATGGAGTTCACTCATTCGTACGAGAAGTAGAAGAGTATCTTCCTTAAGGCTTGATTCGGTACTTGAACTGTTTGAGCGCTCAAGTCTTTCTATTACGAATAGAAAGATTAAAATTCATAATGGTTATGAATAAATCGTTCATTGGAGAATCAATGGTACTTAAGATATAAATAATTAGAGGGTTATAACAGACATTATGACCCGGCTCTAATTATGAGATACCTGTGAAGGGTCAATTCGTATGTAGTGATTATATCAATGGACATCGACTTTGTTTGGTTTAATATACCATCTGCGGCAACGAGAGTGCAACTTCGGGTTTTTAGTGGAGTAACCCGGAGTTAATAATTTGAAATATTTAATTAATAGCTTAATTGATATTTCGAGATTATTGGAGCTCGGAACCGTAGGTCCATTTGGTCCCCGTGCTAGCTCGATATACTATAGTGGATTTAGTATAATTAGATAGTCCAATTATATACTCATATGTATAAATATTATTAATATGATTAATAATATTATTTGTCACACTTGAAACTATATATTAAAATTTAATATATGGTTTTAATAATTATATGATAATTATAAATGAATTAAATTAAATTATATTTGATATAATTCATAAGGCTAAAGTTGTAATTTTCAATTTTTGGGTTTTGGAAACCCTTGATTTAATTTTGGAAGTTACAAATCTATAATGGCATTAATCTTTTTGATTTTGTAACATCTTTAGCTTTATGGAAATTTAATTTTGTTCTTACAAAATTAATAAAAAAAATAAAAATCATTCCTTATTTTTTAATGCTTGGCCGATTATGTGCATGGGTGAAGGGGAATGGTTTTGTTTATTTTGGAAACAAATAACCCTAGGTATAAAAAGAAGATTTATTTTTCTTTTTGCCCAAGACTCTCATTCTTGAACCCTAGCCACCTTTCATCTTCTTCTTCATCCTCTCAAAATTTGAGAAAAATAAAACTAAAGGAAAAGAAGAAAAACAATATAAAACATAAGTGTGATTTAATCTCTAAATAATTTAGGGATTAATATTGTGAGTCTTACCCACACAAGTTTCTGTTGGTAATAAGATATAGTTCGGAAGACTTTGTGGTGTCTAACAAATAATCATCTTCATCTTATTCTTGTATGTACTCGGCAGTGAGGCTTTATTTTTCTCACTGACACCCCTTTACTTGGTGAAACGGAACTCGGTTTGGTTTCGTTTTAATCCAGTATTTTTGGGGAACATTTTGTGGTGTTTTGGAGCTGTGTTGGGGTTGTTTTCAAGTGAAAAATCAGAACTGAAACACAGCCACTGTCCGTGCATTTCAAGGACTGTTTCGGCAGTGAACTGGGCACGTATCGGGTCCAAAACAGTCCAATTTTTATCCGGCTGTTCGGGGACTGTTCCGGGACTGTTTCGGGGCTGGAATTTTATTTAAAACTGAAGTAAAATTTCAGTGGTGGTGACAGTAACATTCAACCACTCACTGGGAAGGGAAGACAAAATTTTCAAGTCTGATCCGTGTGCCTAAGCCACTTCCGCTGCATAAGGAAAGTGTTTCCTACAATAGACATCGAGAGCTAGGTTGAAAAGTGTTTTTAACCCTTCTCTTTTTCATTTATAGTTACTGTTTTTAATATATTTATATGAGTTATAAATATTGATATGCATGTTTAGATGAGTATGCACAAAATAATATTCATATGATGTTTAGATGAGTAGGCACAAAATAATATTCATATGATGATTGATTATTGTTTTTCATGTGATGAATGGATTTTGCATTGGTCGTAAATTTTTCTGGCTCTCATTTTTATGTTGGTTTTGTTTTTGGGATGTACGGTCATAAGGTCATTGTTTACAATTGTTGTATTTTAATTTTCCAACATAAAAATTTCAATTGTTGTAATTTGGAGCACCAAAGTCGCAAAAGGAGCCAACAACACTTTGGAGAGTGATTTGAAGACCAAAGGATGCCTTGGATATTTTTGTACTAATTAGATTAGTATAGGAAAAATAAGAGCCCGGTCAATGCAAAATATTTTGTTTTGTTTTGTTATATGTATGTTTAATTCTAATTGTTTGAATAGCATGTCATATAGCTTAGGGTGCCTACTCTTGCATTTCAGATGCCATAACATGTATTGGATGTATAATCATTATAGACATGAAATGTGATTTTATGTGATTTAAAATGTTTAAATTAGAATATGATATGCATGGAAAAACAATTAATTGGATTAATTTGTTTTATGGTTTAAAATTTGAATTCTAATATATTGGGATTAATAAGTGCATAATAAATTCCATTGGTATATAGGATGTGTTGGACAATTATGACCCATAGCGTCACTATTTGTACAGATCATGGTGTTGTTGTACAAATTAACTATGTGACAAAGGAGATTGCACTCTTATCATTTGTGATTAGATCACCTAGATGTATAAATGATAGGAGGCCCTTATGATTAGTTCCTGGATTGAGATGATATGAGACAGTATCAGTCCACGAAGGATTAATCATTAAATATCCCTAGTCGTAGTATTATCGAGACTGGACATCGATAATGCGGAATAGACTAGTATCACACTTGTGCGCGTTGTGGGAGCACAACGGCATAGTTCTCATATATTTAAGTATTGGATACTTATGCAAGTGTGATAGGAGGTTGTGTTTACCGATGGTACAGAAACAGCTTCGCTCTGGATAGACCCCTTGGAATTCCATTGGTAGTATGACTATGTGTCTATGGAAGTCCGATATCAGGGTAGGTGTATTTGGTCTTAACCTGAGACTTGCATCGCTAATACTTGCGACAATCGATATGCTTTAGTTTTGGTCGTCCATGGCTTTAACAGGTTCTGTGTACGCCTCTGCTGGGTATATTGAGAATCATAATGTGTTGGGTGTGATTTCAAGACGGAAGTATCACTCCAGTCATAGTGGAGATGATGTCACGTAGGATACGGTACTAGTACTCTTAAGTACTGCAGTCATTGGGATATTATGACTAGGTCATGTATATCCGATTATAGAGACTAGTTACCAGACATCCGACATGTGCTTCGTACGGGGCAGACACGATTCCAGTCTCAGGCCTAGCACGTGACATCCGATACTGGATCGCAATACGCAATACTACATATACTACGCCTGACATAGATTATATATTCCAGTAAGAATATTTATGGAGAATTGGGTAGGCACGGTGCTTTGCTAGAAGCCAACCATGTCTTGTAAATCGGTAAGCACGTGGTACGAGGTACGCACATATTCGGATAATTCGATGACCGTATTTACTGCCAACATATCCAGGGATCTCTTGGGTCGCTTCCCAAAGATTCACCGATGACAGTTGATTTAAATTAGAATTAATCTGGGATTAATTAAGAGAGAGAAAATTAATCTGGGATTAATTGAGGCTTTATTTAATCTGGGATTAAATGTGTTCGGAAGAGAGAGAACGCGATTAATTTTGAATTAATCGGTAGAATAAATTTAATAGTTAAATTTGATTTTTCTATTTAATTTATTCGTATGGGCTAAAATTAATATATCGGATATATTAATATGAATTGGATTTCATTACGAAATTAAAGACGGACTTTAATACGAACGAACGAATTAATTTAGAATTAATTCGTAAACGATGTTCATAATATATTTGTGAGGCATCGTTATTTAATTAAATTAGATTTAATTATTTAGCGATGAAAGTTCGTTTAATCGGATTAAACGGATCTGAGCCGCGACAAATGTTCGTAGAGACATTTTGAACTTTGAATTCAAAATGGTGGGGCCCACTTCACACATGTCACACATGTGAAGTGGTGGTTGGAAAGTGGTTGGCATTTATGCCAAAACCACTTACTTTCCAACTACTTGGTTTAGGTGAAACTAAGACTCCAACTACATGGTTTTGGTGAAAAGGGTAAAAACACTTTAACAAAACCCTAGCCCTCTCTCTCTCTTCACTTAAGCAACAACACATAAAACACAAACCCTGGAGAAGCCATCAAATGGGCGTGAGCTTCTTGCCTCATTCTCTTTGATTTTGTTGCAAAATCAACAAAGCTAGCACTTCATGGAATCAACTAAGGTGATAGGGAAACCAACTCAAAGCATGGAATCAACACAAAGGTTGGATCTTGGAGATCTTCATGAAACCAACTCAAAGCTTGGAATCAACAAAGGAAGGATCTTGGAAACCAACTCAAAGCTTGTAATCAACAAAGGAAGGATCTTGGAGATCTTCTTCTCAAAATTTTAAAAGCTCAAATCCATTCAATGTAAGTAATTCCGCAACTTATAATGAATTTATGAACACCTTTTCTTGCTTATTAGATCCTTGGCATGTTCTAGGAACACTAACAGGATGGAAACCCGGACATAAATTCCATAACCGAGTCTGAATGGACGGTAATATGGTCTGCACTCGGGATACAATTCCACGTACCATTGGATTTTATAACGCACTAAGATTAATTAAATAGTTTAATATAAATCTTGACCATTTTAGGATTCTAAAATTTTAAACCAATTAGTGTTCTAGTATTTTAAAAGTTAAAATATAATAGGCCACTAATACCACTCTAATTAAATTAGTTTAATTGAGTAATACAATTAGAAGAGACTCATGGAAATTAGTGATATAAATTTTAAGAGTTAAAATTGGTTAGGTCACTAATAGTGTACTAGTGTAAATAAGAGTTATGATTTAGCCGCCATAAATTTATTCACACTAGTTAAATTAAAATGTTAGATATTTTATAAGTATAAACCTTAAACTCAAAATAGTGAGTGAGAGAGGGATATAAGACAATATATCCCACGATCTCTGTTGCTAGTCCGAAAATGTGAGATTCAAAAGGCGCCTCGAGATGGCTTTGCTTTCGTCCCCTATGGATGGTGTCCATTTTGGGTCAATATCAGGTTTGGATTCCGAGAGGATAGAGATTCTAGATATATCTGGTGAACTGACCTACCCTACGGCGGTACTTCACTACTTAAGTCCAAGGGTCCCGAAATGACCAGTCACACTCACAAAGGAATGATTAACTGTTAATCTATATTCCTTGATCGAATCAAACGGTAGTTGGTTAATATATGAATGAGTTATTCTCGCATATATTAATCAATTGAGATTATCTCGATCTATCATGCGAATACTTGACCTACCATACAACGACACTTATTTGTGGGATGATAGATTTTTGTGGCATAGTAACTCTCTTAGGTTTCTAATTCGTTATTCATGTTTCATGCATCATGTTTAATTTTATGCCAAAATTGTTTGATAATCTTAATATTCGATGAATGAATGTTAAATGCATGTTTATTTTATTTTTCAGCCATGTTTTCTCCGATTATTTCCATACTCTCAAATGATAAATTAACGGGAGAAAATTATGTTAAGTGGAAAAGTAACATGAACGCTATCTTGGTTTGCGAAGACCTAAAGTTTGTCCTGACGAAGGAGTGTCCTCCCAAGCCGGCCAGAAATGCTGGCCAAGCTATGCGCGATGCCTACCAGAAATGGGTCGCAGCTAATGAAAAATCCCGCTGCAACTTGCTAGCAGGGATGTCTGAGGTCTTTGCTGCAAAACATGAACCTATGGCTGTTGGAGTTTGCTAAGGTCCCAAGGATCATTAAACAAGCATGAAACATGTGCGAATACAACGAGGGAGTTGCGGAATACTCACATCGATCGATTGAGCGACGCGCGAGGCAACAAAAATTCTTTTCTGCCTCCATGGACTGCTCGGCAGTGAGCTTCTGGTTCCTCCAAGAATCGGCTTCTATCTTCATGAATCCAAGCTCCAAGCTTCGTCAAACGATTCCCGGCTCATGGGTGGACTTCCCTATCACCTTCGCATGTATCTCAGAGTGTTAGCTCTTATGAAATTTGCCACAAAAAGCAAACACTTGCTTCCCATTTCTCCTTGGCTCACGGCAGTTCACTGCCAAAACCAGTGAAGAAATTGCCCCTCCATGGGCGTGAGAGATGAGAGAAAATGTGAGAGAGAGAGATGTGTGTTAGTTGTGTTTTAAGTGTATCTAATACACTTTATCCATTTTTAAAAAGCAAATAAATGAATTACCAAATATTTGGCTTTCCAAAAGTCAAATACAAAAGCTTTCCAACAACTCCAACAACTCACATCACTCAATCAAGTGACAACTTGTCACATCACTCAAAGTGACATTTGATTTGACGCTTGATGTGACTTTCGTGCCGCACTCGCATTCGAAATGCGAATGCGCTCGCAAACAATCCCGGGCTCGGGTTCGCTAATTCCAAATTAACAAATTTTCCGTTGCGATGTAATTAAATGATTATGCCTCGCGAAATCACTATTCACGTCGCTAACGAATTAATTCTAAATTAACTCGTTCGCCCAAATTAAAATCTAATTTTAATTTCGCTTCGAAATCCAATTTCGTTTAATATATCAAATATATTAATTTACCGATTAATTCCAAATTAATCGTTATCTCTCTTTAAATGATATTGTATCCCAGATAAAATATCTCCGCAATTAATCCCAAATTAATTTTCTCTCTCTTCTAATTAATCCCAGATTAATTAAGAGTGTAAGTCATACGTCATCGGTGGATCTTCGGGAAGCGGCCCATGAGATCCCCGGATATGTTTGCAGTAAATTCGGTCGTCGGATTATCCGAACACGTTTATACCGATTTACAAGACAAGGTTGGCTTCTAGCAAAGCACCATGCCTACCCAATTCTCCAGAAATATCCTTACAGGAATAAAGGATCTATATCAGGCGTAGTATACATAGTATTACGTATTTCGATCCAGTATCAGATGATCACATGCAAGGCTTGGGGCTGGTACGGTGTCTGCCCCGTACGAAGCATATATCGGATTACGAGTAACTAGTCTCTTTAATATCGGATCATCATGACCAAGTCATATTATCCCGACGGTTGCAACCTTTTTAGAGAACCATTTCTGTATCCCTACGCGATCATCATCTCCATATGACTGGAGTGATACTTCCATCTTGACATCACACCCAACAAACTACGATTCTCGATATACCCAGAAGAGGCGTACACAGAAACTGGTTAAAGCCCTGGACGACCAAAACCAAAGTATATTGATTGTCGCAAGTATTAGCGGTGCAAGTCTCAGGTTAAGACCAAATACGAGTCTTAAACTAGATTCGTAGACTTTATTTGATTAAAATCAAATTTGTCCTAGTACCCACTCTTCAAAAGTGTGGATATACGATTCTTGTTTATATTGTGTCCCAGACAACAATGCCACAATTAGTTTCTTCTGATCAAATCAGATTGAGCTATTTGTTTGTCATATTAAATATTTGAGATTTATTTATATTCAAAATATAAATTCTGTTATTCACATCTAATGTGTTTATCTCAATATCATCTTTATATAATAAAACACTTTAGTGTTCTAGAATATAAAGGTAAGTCAGCAACAGATTGTACACTGATATAGAGATAATGTATCTAGTCAAACTAGTTACATTATAACAGTTTCCAAATTTAGGTAAACACCCGAAGGGTAGTTCATAAACTTAGGTATCTATGGTTAAAACAGCGACTTTCGTCCCGTTTCCAATTCACAGATAAATCTCAATAGATGTCAGTATCCTACTCATAGCAGATTCTGCACATCAATATATATATTTTATTTACCACACTAAGTATTTAAAATCCAATTTTAATACTAGTAGTGAACATAATATGACAAACATATTGGAAGTCAGAGCCTTGCTCATATTCAATTCCTTCATGTCTGCTTTGTTCAAACGGCAGTCACGCTTCCGCGATCCCGTTTGCCACATTTAGGCATACATTTTGGGATATGTCATTTATCTTCCTAGAAGATTATAATGATTTTGCCTTTGCCCTTTTCAACACTCTAGAAGCCTTTGGCCAAGCCTTGGGTTTCTAGAATATCGAAGTGAAGTGCGCCTTGCGCTACTTGCCTAATTGTAAACTTTGACTTTATCTCATTGAGAATAGTCATTAACTCTCCAAAAGTTTAGTATTGCAATTTAGTACTTCTAAAATCTAAAGATAGATTTATGAAGATCCTTCAATTTCATTATCATACTTTAAGGATCTAATCCTTAGTTCTGATTCAGAAATTAAGGAGTCTACTGCGACAAGCTTAATGGATTAAGCACTAAAGTTGTCATCACATGAATCTTCCAAAGATCATATTCTACCTTTTGCTTAACTCCGGGCTTAGGCCTAATATGTTATTTTATCAAATAAAGTAACTTATTAGTTTCTAGGACCATCCTGAAATTATTCCCAATTTGAAAATTAAACCATTTAAATACATTTTCCCTAAGATTATGTTTTAAATGTCAATCTTTCAATTTTATCTTGATTCTAATGGTCCAACTATTTAATCAACGATTTAGGTACTATTTATTATAATGATTACAATAGTCCAACTATTTAATCAACTATAATTTAATAGATTAAAATCAATTATATTGATTACAATAATCTAATTATAAAATCAACTATAAATGAATAGTTTGAATATAGTCCAACTATTTATTAAAACAACATTTAAATATTAGTCCAACTAACATTAATTTATTTGACGAATGATATTTGTTTGAGCGCGTATTGCAAGTAATTAAACGAGTATTGCAAATTCAATTCTTACCTCCCACTTTTTCGGCGAGCCTCTAACCCTCTGTCGAGTACTCGGGAAACCGTGTTTCCTAGTGGGCTAGGATCCCGTTAAATATCACACAATCTTGACTTTGGCCAACAAATTGTATGATAATTAACTAGGTAGATCTCTAAGATCGATTGGATCCAATCCAATTCCTAGATCCATAGGGGGACATCCAAGTCCGAAACATATATCTTATATATGCCAATATATCCAATATATTGCCTAACCTTTTTCCTCTGAATCAACTAAGCCTTGGCTTTGGCACAACAAACTTAGTGATCCCAGTTAAGCGCGACCCATTGACCATGGAAAGCTTCGTAATCAATATCGATGGACAAGAAGTGGTCTTGACTTTGGCCAACAAACCACAACTTGGACAAGACACCAATATGGAACAAAGCTCTCGTGATTCAAACACATACTCGACGGACAAAGGCCTTGACTTTGGCCAATAAGCCAATGTCAGTCTCGGATCTTGAGTGAGAATCACTCAATGGAAGGAAAAAGGCTTAATATTTTGCGAGGGTTTTTCGAGTGCAAATTGGCAACCAATTTATTATCTTTGTTAAGGTTTCATCATCATACACCCTTAAACATGCATTCTAAACACATAATAAAGCGCATATGAAAAATAATAATGATATGCGAATGGATACTTTACACAATGATCCTAGATCAAATCTCTCTCTTTCTCTCTCCGCTAGCACAAGTATTTACTTCTACCCGTTACACTACACTTCTATAGAAACCTCATTTACATTGAGGGGAATAGGTGAGAAGAGAATACAAAGAATAAGGAGGTAATAAGGCTGGACACGCAGGTCCAATTAATAAATTCCAAATTTATTACAATAATTTCTAAAATTGCCCCACCCATCTAATATCCATCCGATATACATTATTCATGCATCGCAACCATGTATTCACACAAGCATGTTATCAATCAATCTAATCAAATTAATTAATCTGATAATTAGTGACCATCTAATGTTCAAACAACGATTTGATTTTGCTCGAGTCAAACTCGTTTTGCGAATAAGTACTCAAAGTACGAATTCTCGAATTAAATTAAACTACACATTAAATCTAATTCAATTTGTATTTAATACTAATTCACTATTTAATTCCAAATTAAATATCATACTTTATTTACGAACCTTTACGACTTAAATTCCAAATTTAATCGTTACGGGTCTCAAAGCCCGATTAACGCCCAACGTCAATTTAATTAAAGTCCAATGGGCTTTTAATTAATTTCTTAAGGCGTGGACTTTTGGTCAACTCGGGTCAAACCCAATAACCAAAGTCCAATCCGGGAGTTACCCCATAAGCCCATAAATCAAGTTAGGCCCATTAGGCCCAATTAAACTTTAACGGTCCATTAGTCGCATTTGGGCTTTATGGATGCGGTTTTGGGCCCAATTGGATCCAATTCATTTGACCTAAACCTAACTTGGTACAACCAAGCCCAATTAGCCCAATAACAACATAACAAGCCCAATTCAATTTAAGGCCCAATTAATTAAATCATAAAAGTCCAATTTCATAATCTAATTAATCCTAAAGTGTATAACAAAATTAATCACCCAAATCAATATTCCAAAACATCAAATTAGCTTAATTAATCATGCTTATCAATATTAAATCATGTCCAACACAATTTAATTAAAATCAAACCCAATACATGATATATCATTCTCGGCAATCATAGGGAATTTTAAATCGATTTCGATTTCAATCCAATTGAATCCACAATCAATATTAAATCAACATTCCCAATTGATTCAAGTCATCCAATGATCAAAAATCAAAAAATTCTAAGACATAGGGCACATTGACATTCTCGGCCAAGTAAGAAATTTTGGGGAAATTTGTTCCAAATACAATTTCAACAAATTGATCCAATCAATCCTCAATCAAAACACATTTAAACATATTCATTCATCCAATTTCATAAATCATGCTCAAACACATTTTTACCCAATTTTAAGCCCTAAAATATTTACATGCTTAACCTTGCTCTTGATATCATTATTGGAGTTTGCTAAGGTCCCAATGATCATTAAACAAGCATGAAACATGTGCGAATACAATGAGGGAGTTGCAGAATACTCACATCAATCGGTTGAGCGACGCGCGAGGCAACAAAAATTCTTTTCTGCCTCCATGGACTGCTCGGCAGTGAGCTTCTGGTTCCTCCAAGAATCAACTTCTATCTTCAAGAATCCAAGCTCCAAGCTTCGTCAAACGATTCCCGGCTCTTGGGTGGACTTCCCTATCACCTTCGCATGTCTCTCGGAGTGCTAGCTCTTATGAAATTTGCCACAAAAATCAAACACTTGCTTCCCATTTCTCCTTGGCTCACGGCAGTTCACTGCCAAAACTAGTGAAGAAATTGCCCCTCCATAGGCGTGAGAGAGGAGAGAAAATGTGAGAGAGAGAGATGTGTGTTAGTTGTGTTTTAAGTGTATCTAATACACTTTATCCATTTTCAAAAAACAAATAAATGAATTACCAAATATTTGGCTTTCCAAAAGTCAAATACAAAAGCTTTCCAACAACTCCAACAACTCACATCACTCAATCAAGTGACAACTTGTCACATCACTCAAAGTGACATTTGATTTGACGCTTGATGTGACTAATGATTTGACGCTTGATGTGACTTGCGTACCGCACTCGCTTTCGAAATGCAAATGCGCTCGCAAAAAATCCCGGGCTCAGGTTCGCTAATTCCAAATTAACGAATTTTCCGTTGCGACGTAATTAAATGATTATGCCTAGCGAAATCACTAATCACGTCACTAACGAATTAATTCTAAATTAACTCGTTTGCCCGAATTAAAATCTAATTTTAATTCCGCGTCGAAATCCAATTTCGTTTAATATATCAAATATATTAATTTACCATTCCAAATTAATCGTTATCTCTCTTTAAATGATATTTTATCCCATATAAAATATCTCCGCAATTAATCCCAAATTAATTTTCTCTCTCTTCTAATTAATCCCAGATTAATTAAGAGTGTGAGTCATACGTCATCGGTGGATCTTCGGGAAGCGGCCCATGAGATCCCCGGATATGTTGGCAGTAAATTCGGTCGTCGGATTATCCGAACACGTTTATACCGATTTACAAGACAAGGTTGGCTTCTAGCAAAGCACCATGCCTACCCAATTCTCCAGAAATATCCTTACAGGAATAAAAGATCTATATCAGGCGTAGTATACGTAGTATTGCGTATTTCGATCCAGTATCAGATGATCACATGCAAGGCCTGGGGCTGGTACAATGTCTGCCCAGTACGAATCATATATTAGATTACGAGTAACTAGTCTCTTTAATATTGGATAATCATGACCAAGTCATATTATCCCGACGGTTGCAACCTTTTTAGAGAACCAGTTCTGTATCCCTACGCGATCATCATCTCCATATGACTGGAGTGATACTTCCATCTTGACATCACACCCAACACACTACGATTCTCGATATACCTAGAAGAAGCGTACATAGAAACCGGTTAAAGCCCTGGACGACCAAAACCAAAGTATATTGATTGTCGCAAGTATTAGCGGTGCAAGTCTCAGGTTAAGACCAAATACACCTACCCTGATTTCGGACTTCCATAGACACATAGTCATACTACCAATAGAATTTTGAGGGGGTCTATCCAGAGCGAAGCTGTTTCCCGTACCATTGGTAAAACACAACCTCCTATTACACTTGCATGAGTATCCTATACCCAAATATATGAAAACTATGTCGTTGTGCACTCACAACGCGCACAAGTATAATACTAGTCTTTTACGTATTTATCGATGTCCAATCTCGATAATACTCTGACTAGGAATATTTAATGATTTATCCTTCGTGGAGTGATACTGTCTCATATCATTCTCAATCCAGGAATAAATCATAGGGACCTCCTATCATTTATACATCTAGGTGATCTAATCACAAATGATAAGAGTGCAATCTCATTTGTCACATAGTTAATTTGTACAACAACACCATGATCTGTATAAATAGTGACGCTATGGGTCATAATTGTCCAACAATGGCTTCAATATCTCAGATGATGGAGTCATTGCAGGGCATGTTCGGGCATCCTTTGAAGCATCAACATCATGAGGCTATGGTCTCAGCGATGACTGCTAGGATGAAGGATGAGACATCAGTCCGAGAGCACGTCTTGAGGATGATGACCTATCTCAACACTGCTGAAACCCATAGACCTCGTATTGACGATCGTAGCCAGGTGACCATGATTATGGAAACTCTTCCGAAGAGTTTTCTGCAGTTTAAAAGAAACTATGTTATGAACAAGTTGACTTTTACTTTGAACCAGCTGCTTAATGAGCTCACCCACTACGAGTCCATACTTGTGGATCCTCGTAAGCCCAATGTTGAGGCAAATATTACCGAGTCTTCAAAATCTGCAAAGATGAAGAAGAATAACAATGGGAAGGCTAAGGCTAAGCCCATGAAGAAGAAGAACAAGAAAAGCTCCAATGATGTCAAGCTCAAGGGAAAGTGTTTCCACTGCAACAAAAACGGGCGGAAAATGAATTGTTATAAATACATCGATGAGCTGAAGGAGAAAAATGATACAGGTAAATATGATTTACTCGTTATCGAATCTCTATTAATAGAGGATGATAAATCCACCTGGATTGTTGATTCTGGAGCCACTAACCATGTTTGTTCATCTTTGCAGCTACTTGACTCATGGAATGACCTTGCTGAAGGTGACTAGACCATGAGGGTCGGGACATGGGATGGCATTTCAGTAAGAGCAGTGGGATTTTCCTCCTTAAATTTTACAAATAATATTTATTTCAATTTGAACAATGTATTATTCATTCCTGGTTTTTGCAGGAATTTGATTTCTGTTTCTAAACTTTTGGATGATGGTTATTCAGTTTATTTTAATAGCAATTTGGTTATTATTGGTAGAAATGGATTAACCATATGCATAGGAAACTCAAAAAATAACTTGTATGTGTTAAGACCTTTAACACATAGGTCACTACTCAACGTTGAAATGTTTAAAGTTGAGAAACCTAAAACTAAACGGTTAAAGATTTCTCACGATGACACATATCTGTGGCATCTTAGACTTGGTCATATCAGCCTTGACCGGATAGATATGTTGATAAAGAATGGAGCCTTAAACCAGTTAAAGCTCGAAACTTTACCAGTCTGTTAATCTTGTTTAGAATGAAAAATGACCAAGAGACCTTTTACTAGAAAATGTATAAGAGCCAGTCAACCACTTGAGCTTATACATTCGGACATTTGCGGACCGATGAATGTAAGAGCCCGAGGTGGTTATGAATACTTCATCACATTTATTGACGATTATTCTAGATACGGGTATGTTTACCTAATGCAGTTCAAGTCAGATACTTTTGAAAAGTTCAAAGAGTATTGTGCTGAGGTTGAGAACCAATTAGGAAAAACAATCAAAACTCTACGATCAGATCGTGGAGGAGAATACATTGACAGAGATTTCGAGGAATTCTTGGTTGAGCATGGGATAGTATCACAGCTCACAGTGCTTGGAACACCACAACAAAATGGTGTTACAGAAAGGAGAAATCAGACCCTACTAGAAATTATGAGATCTATGTTTAGTTATAGCTCACTACCTAGTTCGTTCTGGGGATATGCGTTACAAACTGCAATGCATATCCTTAATGTAGTTCCATCTAAGTCTGTTCCTAAGATTCCTTTAGAGTTGTGGAGTGGTCGTAAAACTAGTTTATGACATTTCCGTATATGGGGGTGTCCAGCACATGTGCTGAAGAATAAGACTACAAAGTTGGAGCCACGTTCTCAGGTGTGTCTATTTGTAGGCTATCCTAAGGAGACTAGCGGTGGATTCTTTTATAGCGTTGAGGATAACAAAATATTTGTATCGATAAATGCTACATTTCTAGAGGATGACTATATGAGGGAGTTCAAACCTCGAAGTAAAATATTACTTAAGGAGTTACTCACTGGTTCGACCAGCACACCATCGTCAACGACAGTTGACAAATACATAGCACCTTCGACATCTGAGCATCAGATGCAAGCTCGTCAGAATGATCTGCCACCTACACATAGTGGGAGGGTTGTATGACAATCTAATCGCTATCTAGGAGTTGGAGAGGCACAAGTTGTCGCATCCAGCGATGGTATAGTTGATCTATTGACCTATCATAGTGCAATGAATGATTCTGATAAGAAGGAATGACTTAAAGCCATGAACCTAGAGATGGAGTCTATGTACTCCAACTCAGTCTGGGAACTTGTAAACCAACCTGATGGGGTGAAACCCATAGGTTGCAAGTGGATCTACAAGAGGAAGAGGGGATCAGATGGGAAGGTACAGACCTTCAAGGCTAGGCTAATGGCCAAAGGTTATACCCAGAAAGAGGGAGTTGACTATGAGAAAACTTTCTCACTGGTAGCCATGCTCAAATCCATCCGCACTCTTCTATCCACTGCCACATATTATGACTATGAAATTTGGTAAATGGATGTCAATACTGATTTCTTGAATGGCAATCTTGATGAGTGTATCTATATGGTACAACCAGAGGGGTTCATAGCCCAAGGTCAAGAGCAAAAGGTTTGCAAGCTGCAAATGTCCATTTATGGACTTAAGCAAGCATCTCGAACTTGGAACATAAGATTTGATACCATGATCAAGTCTTATGATTTTGAGAAGAATATTGATGAGCATTGTGTATACAAGCGCGTCATTGACGGAAATATAGTTTTTCTTATTTTATACGTCGATGATATTTTACTAATTGGGAATAATGTAAAGATATTATCGGACTTGAAAACCTGGCTAGCTAACAAATTCCAAATGAAAGATTTGGGAGATGTCAGTTATGTTCTTGGGATTCAGATACTCAGGGATCGCAAGAAACGACTGTTAGTTATATCTTAGGCATCCTATATCGATAAGATCCTTGTGTGATTTGGGATACAGAATTCTAAGAAAGGCAATTTGCCTTATCGGCATGAAATTCATTTGTCAAAGGAACAATCTCCTAAGACACCTCAAGATGTTGAGGAAATGAGACATATCTCATATGCCTCAGTAATTGGTAGTCTCATGTATGTTATGTTATGCACGAGACCAGACATCTATTTTGCATTGGGAGTAGTTAGTAGGTTTCAGTCAAACCCAGGATTGGATCACTGGGTGGCTGTGAAACACATTCTTAAGTATCTTAAGAGAACGAGAGATTATATGCTTGTATATTCCGGTGAGGATATGATCCTAAGGGGGATATACAGACTCTGATTTTCGGACATATGTCGATTCTAGGAAATCAACATCTGGATCAGTGTTTACCCTAGGTGGTGGGGCTATAATATGGAAGAGTATAAAGCAACCTTGCATTGCTGACTCCACCATGGAGGCTGAATATGTATAAGCTTATGAAGCAGCTAAGGAAGTAGTCTGGCTCCGTAAATTCTTGGGAGATCTGGAAGTTGTTCCATATATGGGTAGACCATTCACATTTTATTGCGATAATAGTGGTGCAGTGGCGAATTCAAAAGAACTAAGAAGCCACAAGAGGGGAAAGCATATAGAGAGGAAATATCATCTCATCGGGAAGATAGTGCAGAGAGGAGATGCTACTGTTACAAAAATTGCATCCGTAGAAAACCTAGTTGATCTGTTACAAAGACCTTATCGGCTAAAGTGTTTGAATGTCACCTAGATGGTCTAAGATTATGTGACATGTCTCATTTACTCTAGTGCAGGTGGGAGATTGTTGGGATGTATGCCCTAGAGCTGCATGTAATGTAAATGGCTTTATATATGTTTTGAAATAAAATGATGCATTATTCATTTATCAAAGTGTTTGTTTAATTTTCGCATATTATGAATTATCTTGAATACCCTAGATTACTTATGTGCCTTCAGACTTAGTGTATGTGTGTCATACACAAGATGATTTAAGACTGAAGTTAGTAATCTTAAGTAGTCCATAGAGAGCAAACAAAGCGGGTACTTTGTTTGTGGTTTATCTATAGCTGCGGTAAATCTATATTTGTATGACGATCTTGATCCGGGATCTTCCATATAGAGACATGAGAATTGAGTCACCTTGTATGATGTGATCATATAGGACTGGACCCAGATGGAAATGACATTATTATAATATCCGTTAAACAAAGAAAGTCATTTCGATCTACTAGATGGTCATATATGGATTGATCTTAATCCTGAGTGTACTACGAACTCCTGCATGATAGGCTATGTCCTTTGATTTACAAAGGTGAGGTTGGTGTAAAAGTCCTGACCAATAGCTACGTACTTTGGGGGCATGGTCTGTTGTGTAATTGGGAACGTTTTATATAGATATGGAGTTCACTCATTCTTACGAGAAGTAGAAGAGTATCTTCCTTAAGGGTTGATTCGGTACTTGAACGGTTTGAGCACTCAAGTCTTTCTTTTACGAATAGAAAGATTAAAATTCATAATGGTTATGAATAAATCGTTCATTAGAGAATCAATGGTACTTAAGTTATAAATAATTAGAGGGGTATAGCAGACATTATGACCCAACTCTAATTACGAGATACCCGTGAAGGGTCAATTCGTATGTAGTGACTATATCGATGGACGTCGACTTGGTTCGATTTAATATACCATTTGCGGCAACGAGAGTGCAACTTCGGATTTTTTGTGGAATTACCCGGAGTTAATAATTCGAAATATTTAATTAAGAGCTTAATTGATATTTCGAGATTATTGGAGCTCGAAACCGTAGGTCCATTTGGTCCCCGTGCTGCTCGATATACTATAGCGGATTTAGTATAATTGGATAGTCCAATTATATACTCACATATTTATAAATATTATTAATATTATTAATAATATTATTTGTCACACTTGGAACTATATATTAAAAGTTAATATATGGTTTTAATAATTATATGATAATTATTAAATGAATTAAATTAAATTATATTTGATATAATTTAATAAGGCTAAAGTTCTAATTTCTAATTATTGGGTTTTGGAAATCCTTGATTTAATTTTGGAAGTTACAAATCTATAATGGCATTAATCTTTTTGATTTTGTAACATCTTTAGCTTTATGGAAAGTTAATTTTGTTGTTACAAAATTAATAAAAAAAAAGTAAAAATGATTCCTTATTTTTTAATGCTTGGCCGATTGTGCATGGCTGAAGGAGAAGTGTTTTGTTTGTTTTGGAAACAAATAACCCTGGGTATAAAAAGAAGATTTATTTTTCTTTTTGCCCAAGCCTCTCATTCTTGAACCCTAGCCACCTTCCGTCTTCTTCTTCATCCTCTCAAAAGTTGAGAAAAATAAAACTAAAGGAAAAGAAGAAAAACAATATAAAACATAAGTGTGATTTAATCTCTAAATAGTTTAGGGATTAATATTGTGAGTCTTGCCCACACAAGTTTCCGTTGGTAACGAGATATAGTTCGAAAGACTTTGTGGTGTCGAACAAATAATCATCTTCATCTTGTTCTTGTATGTACTCGGCAGTGAGGCTTTATTTTGCTCACTGACGCCCCTTTACTTGGTGAAATGAAACTCGGTTTGGTTTCGTTTTAATCCAGTTTTTTTGGGGAATATTTTATGGTGTTTTGGGGCTATGTTGGTGCTGTTTTCAAGTGAAAAATCAGAACTGAAACACAGCCACTGTCGGCGCATTTCAGGGGCTGTTTCGGCAGTGCACTGGGCGCGTATCGGGTCCAAAACAGTCCATTTTTTGTCCGACTATTTGGGGCTATTCAGGGACTGTTCCGGGGCTGGAATTTTATCTAAAACTGAAGCAAAATTTCAGTGGTGGTGGCAGTAACATTCGGCCACTCATTGGGAAGGGAAGAAAAAATTTTCAAGTCCGATCCATGTGCCTAAGCCGCTTCCGCTGCGCAAGGAAAGTGTTTCCTACAGTAAATTGGTCGCAAATAGCGTAATTCATATGAAAACTAGAGCCTATTGAAGAAAATCTTTTATGGTCTTAGTTTAGCGCTCTCTTTGCAAGTGAGTTGATAATTATAAGTCTCTAAACTCATAGGACATATGCACATTCATTTAGATGCATTAGAGTCATGTGCAAAATATTTTGAACTTTCAAATTTTGCATTTTTTACACTGAGACTGGTATATCGGTCCCCCACACCTGCATACAGGTGACCCTACTATGCCTTTGGAAGATTTACATGCTCTCTGGAAACAAGCTACTCCATATCGGTTTCCCATATCGGTCAACTGGAGTTTGCATAACTACTGAAACCTGGACGGATCATACTGATCCCCATACAGATAAGCTAACCAGCATACCAGCCTCCATATCGGTTAGTAATTCGGTAGTACGCTTTAATCTTCAATGGTAATATAGCCGTGATGTTTTTGCAGACCGAAATACCGGCCTCAGAGACCGACATATCGGTCTCAGACAGAAATCAAGGGCTGGTTTACACCTTCTCTATAAATTGAGCCCCAAATCCATGTTTGCACAGTTACAACACCTTCTTATATTTTCTAATAAGCAACAACATAGGGTTTTACTAAACCTTATTATCCATACACTCTTATAATCAAAGTCCACATACTACACTTTCATATCATTTGTAGTGAGCTTAGTTTACTTGGGTTAACAATTCACATCTTAAATCTTTTTTATATATTATGAGTGTCCAAGTTGTACTTAAATCTTCATCATTCAAACAATTGTGATAGTGAAGTCCCTTTGTACTGACCCATATAGAGCAAATAGTCTTAAAAAGAATGATTATGAAAAATGATGCTTGAGTATTGACTAATGCCCAGTGTTTTTAGAACCGACCAGTGACTTATTGAATCTTGTAAAATCGTATGATGTTATAATTAATTTTAATTAATTATAAATTATAAAAAATATTAAATTTTATTTTGTTGTCAAGAACCAGGAACCATTCCAGTCTGATTTTTCGATTTTGACCGATATTGGAAATTCAAAATTTGGGATTTAAATGGATCAGAGTCACGGATGGTTCCCGATTTGACTAGTTCAGCCGATCGATCTAGTCCGATTTTCAAAACATAGCTAATGGAAAGAAAATGAAAAAAGAAAAATGGCAATGATACAAATCTCAAAAACAAAGTAAAATGAAGGTGTAAATAGGGT